>MU717456.1:25474-44903 GCA_026770625.1 Nicotiana glauca | reverse complement strand
CCCCCCCCCCCCCGCGACTAACGATCAACATGATTTTTAGGGGGAATGAGATTAACGGGGTTATCTTCTCGACAGCTAAGAAAACGAATGTTTCAGTAATCCATATCAAGAGACTCTGAGAAGTTGGTGAAGACGATATCACCTTCACGGAGGAAGACGCAGATGGATTGTTGCTACCACAAAATGAAGCATTGGTAATTTCCTTAAACGTATTAGATTTTAAACTCAAACGTGTTCTGGTGGATGTAGGGAGTTCGGCCAATATTATACAATGGAAGGTATTGGAGCAAGACAAACATACAGAAAGCATCATTTTGGCAACAAAAATCCTCATCGGGTTCAACCTAGCAAGCGTGACAACCCGAGGAGAGATCTTGCTGCCCACGAATGCCGAAGGGAAGACGACTCTTTTCGAGGTGGTGGATGGTGATATGGGCTACAACATTATCCTGGAAAGACCATGGTTGCACCACATTAAAGTTGTGCCATCGACATAATCAGTTGTTGAAATTTCCAACTCCCAAGGGAATTAAACAAATAAGAGGTGACCAACTGGCGGCAAGGGAGATGAAGGCAATTTCGGTCTCTAGTAGCAAAGGAAAAGAGCACGCGGTATAGAAATTACAGGAACTGGCATCCGCTAAGCAAGGTCAGCAAGAGGAAAAAGGCGCCATAATCTTATCAAGTGCTAGGGTATTTCCAGGTACCAGAAGAGACAAATGCAACAAAGTCCACAGCGGAAGAGCTTGAGCAAGTCACATTATTCGAAGAGTTCCTGGAAAGGAAATTCCACTTAGGGACAGGACTGCACCCCGAACTAAGGTATGAATTTATTGAATTTCTTAAATTTAATTTCAATTGTTTTGCATGGTCACACGCAAATATGACAGGTATCCCGCCAGAAGTGGCCATATATAAGTTGAGCTTGGATCCTAGCATCCCTTCGGTAAGACAGAAAAAGTAGCCTGTTGTCGAGGCCAGAAACAAATTCGTCAAAGAAGAGGTAACTAGCCTACTTGATATTAGTTCAATCTGAGAGGTAAAGTCCGAACTGGCTAGCTAATATAGTAGTAGTTCCAAAGAAGAGTAATAAATTTTGCATGTGCGTAGACTATAAATCTCTTGTTATTATTGTGGTACCTATGCTTTCCTAAGCCGAGAGTCTATTGGAAACAATGTCTCTACCTCTACAAATGTAGGAATAATGTCTGCGTACACACTACCCTTCCCAGACCCCACTATGCGGGATTATACTAGGTATGTTGTTGGTGTTGTTGCGTAGACTATAAAACTTGAATAAGGCTCGCCCAAAGGACTCTTTCCTATTTCCAAAAATTGATCAAATGATCGATGCGACAGCCGGGCATGGGTTAATGAGTTTCCTCGATGCTTACTCCAGGTACAACCAAATTAAGATGAACCCGGAGGACTGGGAAAAATTTCGTTCATAACGAACTTCGGCAGATATTTCTATAATATGATGCCCTTTGGGTTAAAGAATGCTGGAGCCACATATTAGCGCCTTGTAAACAAAATATTTGAAAAACAAATAGGGAAAACCATGGAATTTATATAGACAATATGCTTTTTAAGTCTTTGAATACAAGTGATCATCTTAAACACTTGCAAGAAACTTTTGACATCCTAAGGAAACTTAACATGAAACTTAACCCCGAGAAGTGTGCGTTCGAGGTCAGCTCCGATAAGTTCCTAGGATTCTTGGTATCTCAAAGGAGAATTGAGGTTAACCCCGATAAAATCAAAGCCATTGAAGATATTCCGGACCAGCTGTCAGGCATAAAAGAGGTTCAAAGGCTCACGAGGAGATTAGTCGCTTTAAGCAGGTTCATTTCCAGGTCTTCAGAGAAATGTCATAATTTCTTTTTGTAACTAAATAAGAAGAAGAACTTTGAATGGACCACAGAATATCAATAGGCTTTAAGAGATTTGAAAATATACTTGTCAAGTCCTCCGCTGTTATCGAAGCCGGAAGAAGGCGAAAAACTGTTAATCTATCTAGAAGTCTCAGAGGTAGCAGTAAGCCCCATTTTAGTCTGTGAAGATAAAGGTACACAATATCCCATTTATTACATAGTATAATTTTAACGGGATCAGAAACTTGCTACCCACATTTGGAAAAATTACTCTTAGCCCTAGTAGTTGCTGCTTGGAAGCTAAGGCTTTATTTCCAGTGTAGTTGTGGTGACCATCTTTCCTTTGCAAAATATCCTTCATAAACCCAAAATTTCAGTTAGGTTAGCCAAATGGGCCGTCAAAATGAGTGAATTTGACATAGAATATAAACCTAGCACTGTGATTAAGTCACAAGTTTTGGCCGACTTTTAGCTGATTTCAGTCCGGGATTGCTACCTTTGGCTATTAAAGAAGCAATGATGACGTCAAAATCGACATCAAGAGTTTGGACCTATTTACGGATGGAGCCTCAAACGTAAAAGGGTCCGGGCTCGGCATAGTATTAACCATGCCTTTGGGAGAAACCCTAAGGCAAACCATAAGAACGATTTCACACTAACAATGAAGCGAAGCATGAAGCTTTGATTGTGGGACTCGATAACGATTTCACTGACTAACAATGAAGTGGAGTATGATGCTTTTATTATAGGACTTGATTTGTCCTGGGGACTAGATTCCAAGGTCATAGAAATCATGACTCTGAGCTGTTGGTAAATGAGTCTACGGGATCTTCGAAGCCAAAGAGGAGCGCATGCAATAATAAGTAGTGAAGGTCCAGGATCTGCTTGCTCAGTTGTAGTCAATTATGTATATCCCGAGCGAAGAAAATATAGAAGCGGATGCGTTGGCTAACCTTTGCTCATCAATGAAAATAAAGGGATCAGAATCGATGTAATTATACAGCTTATGCACTCAGTTCTGGATATAATAATTATTACGTGGTAAACGTGACTAATTTGGTCTAAGAGTGGAGGAACGAGATCATAGATTAGATCGAGTAGGGAAAGTATACTACAACGAAAGATTTAACAACATCAATAAGACCTTCTAATAACAAGGCACACATGCGAAGAACCACTTGGACTGTTAGATAATCTTTTGCCCAGTAGCATATTTCCTATTGAGAAGTTAAATTTGCTATCGAACAAAGATTACCCGACCGCTCACAAGTGCAAGCCACTAGGAGATTGTTAGATAGTCTTTGGCTCAATAGCATAAATTCCTAAGTGGAAGTGAGTTTTGTTACCGAACTGAAGATTATCTAGCAATTCATTAGTGGAATCCTCGAAAACTTCCAGTGTTCCAATTCACATTCTTCACATTTGAACATTTAGGGGAAATGATATGAGGATACGACAACGATGACTGCCGGTTCGATCGGTATACGAAGTCCAAAAGCATGGTTATATCATCGAGACCAGGGACAACGCGGCCAGCCTCGTAGAAATAAGTTGTACAAGTTAGCCACAAGAAATAGAAATTTCTCTTTATCATAATAGATGCTTATGTACTTTTGAAAATGGAAGGAATAAAGTAAAGTCCTTTTATTTCTATCTTGTTTCTTGTCAGAGCAATGAATTGATTTTGACATTTGAAAGTTAAACAAGTACTTCAAATGCTAGTGCCTTAATGAACAGGAGATGTCCTCTTTGAGAGCACCGTAAACATAAGAGGGCCCTCTCTTATGAAAAGCCTCACGCTAAAGGGTTTATTTCGGAAGAACTTATGCCCACAATCCAAATGCTTTCGGGGAAAAATACATCCGAAGCCTTGCACAAAAATACACAAAATGAAAACTTGCACAATTACTTAAATAAAAAAAGACGCAAACAAACTTGCGCAAATAGTTAAACGAAAAAAGACACAAGAAGCAAACTTGCACAAATACTTAAACTAAAAAGCGCGCAGAAAGGAAAATTCATGCAATAACTAAGCAAAAAATGTTTTTATTTACAACGAATGTGCCAAACAGCACAAGTAGAGAAGTTGGAAAAAGAAATCAAAAGCTAAGCTGCTACATCTCCGAAATCCGGAGGAAGAGAAGCATTCGCGCCCCCAGGAGAAGGAGGTAGATCCGTTGCAGGTTCGATATCTTGGCCTTCATCATTTTGGCCCTCAGCTTTGCCACCTACCAGTTCCTCTTCAGTTCCCAATAACTCACAACCGGAACTAGAAGAATAGGTAGCATCGGGCCTGGCTGGAAGATCTCTTTTTGCAACTAACTCCAGCTTAAGGGTCTTAGCGATTTTGGCATCAAAGTCTATAACACCCGATTTGGCCTCTTCCAAGGTTTTTATCCTCATGCTATACATAGAATGCATTTTCTAAACAATAAGGGAAGCCTCTCGATGTTGAAGTTCTTCTTTAAATTGGTCAACCTCGACATAAATATTTTCACTCGTAGATCTAATGGACCGGAGGTTGACATCGAGATCGTGGACTGTAGAGCTAAAAAGTCTATTATGCTCAATGGTCCTCTTATGCTTCTCCTCTGGTTGGGTAAACTTCATCCTGATAGTATCAAGCTCTTCGGTTTTGGAGTTCAAGGCTGCCTCCAAATTATTTAATCTTTCAGCGGAGGCAGCCTTGCAAGTGGATGCAGCAAGAGCGACACTATGAACTTCAGCCCATTTGGCCCTAGCCTCTTCAAATTGGACCCTCAGCGGGGCGATCTCTTAGCGAAGGGTCTCTACTTCTTTCTCGCTTTGCTGCAACCAAGCCTTTAACATAACAACCTCAACAGCTTTAGCTTCCAGTTTTGAGAGATGAGCAGCAGTTTGATCCCGCTCGACCAAACGTTGATCCCGCTCAGAGGTAAGTTCCTCTTTATCCCGAATCAATCTCCCAGTTCTGAGAGGATTTGTGCATGAAATTGTTCAACAAGCACTCTCCTGAGAGAGCTTGTATCTTTTCCCAATCTTTTTTTGAAGCCAAAGGCTTCAGATAGTTAGCAAGTTCCACCGGCTGGGACAACAGATTGCATCCACTAGAAATCGGGAGAGTAACACTCCTCCTCCTTTGCGGATCCTCTGAGGGGGAAGCATAATTTTGCCATAAGTTCCCATAAACTGGGCACTAGGGGAGGGGAACATCCTCTTCTTAGACAGATGTTGCCAATGGAGATGATGCAGCAGTTGCTAGTGGAAGAGTTGGTGAAGAAGGAGATGAAGCTGATGCGTTGAGAGGTGAGAAGCAGCTGCAACAAATGCAGTTCTGGTTGTTGGTTTCTCATCAATCAAAGACGGCAGGGGCCCACCACTCAACCTCACGGTACCAGATAAAGTGACTGGGATCGGGCAATGGGAGTTGGCATTTTCTACTACCTCAAACTCCCTAGAGCGCCTAGGCATCATCCTCTGTTGGTGTAACTAACTCAACATATTGAGCATTCGGTTGAGTTGATGATGGTCATCGTCTTCTATGTAGAGAAGCCTTCTCATCACTAACTTCTCCATCATCATCAATAAACACAGTATCTATGGCCGGCTAGGGCGCAACGCTCAACACTGTAGTATCTGAAGACGATTCGGGAACGACACTCCTTACCTTTTTATTTTTTTCCCGTTTCTCCAGAAACGTCTCTTTTTTGCTTGCTTGCTCTCTAGTCGGGAACTCCGAAAAGAAATAGTTGCACCCAAAGCAGGACCGAAGATGCCTGGTCGACTAAACACCTCTTGAAGCAGCCTCACCGCATTAGCAGGATCAACCAAAATATCCTTCTCGGGGACGACAACCGAATCGGGGGTTGACCTGAATTTAGTAAAAAGAGAAAGGATTAATCAACTTCCTTACATGAAAAGCAAATACGAGATGGGTCCAAGTTACCATGATTTATGGCTTTCCACCCGTATTTAAGGGTTAGTTCTTTCCACATGCAGATCTCGGGCGTAGTGACGTCCAAGATTTTTTGGACCCACTGGTCCAAGACTTCAACCCTAGGTGGTACCTATCGAGTTGCTGAAATAGGCGATAGGAGGAGGGTCAATAATGATATGAGATGATCTCTAAAAGAAAGGTTAAACAAGGAACTTATGAGTGCAGTTCCACGATTCCGGAAAGGATGAAGCCATTTTCGGAATGATATCATTGGTGGCAACTGCAAAGAACCGTTCCATCCACCCGTTGTCATCATCCATGCTAGATAGCAGAGCATGGTGGCCATGTTTGCTGAAATTTACCATTTCCCCGCGGAAGATCTTGGGGGAATAGAGGTTTATCACGTGATCTAGGGATAACTCCTCTCCCATTTCTTGGCACAAGCGCCGAGACAAGCGATCGCCCTTCACACGGAAGGACTTACTTTTACTAAACACACATAGTTGCGGAGGCAAATGTCCACAATAACGGAGTCAAGCTCTCCACTCAGAGAAAATACCCCCATTAGGGATACGTATAGAAATACGTAAAACCCTTCTTGGGTAAGGTTACCCGCTCTGACAGATCAGGAGATATAATGTCTAAATCTTGGAAACAACAATCTTCCTTCACAGAAGGTACACTGGAAGGATAGATGGAAGAAGGGATTTGCCAACTGCCCATATACAAGGGTTAGCAGAAGGAAATTTCTCTTCAAAGTCTTTAGTTGTGTCAACACTTCTGGGGATGATGGTGCTCACTAAAGGAGGAGGAGCCTTATCGGCTTTGCCTTTGTTCTTTGAGGAACTAAGGATTTTAGAAGAAGAAGCCATTTTATATTAGAGAAGAAGGAAAAATAAAGAAAGGTTGGAGACAGAGTACGGGTTGAATAAAGAGAGTTTGAGAAAGTTTGAAAAATTATGATGTGTGAATGAATGAGTTTGATGCGTATAAATGAAGAATTAGGCGGCAAAAATAGTGGCCATAATTACCTCGATAACCGGCAAAACTAATGCTAAATTATGGGATGACGCGTGTTCGGGACGTTAAATGTGAAGAGGCGTGGGTCTAATCAACCGTCAGAAATCTTTTTAGAGAGAGCCAGTGAATGTCTCGCCAAAAGAGGTATTTTCTACCAACTTCCCGGTGACATAAAGTTACGCCACCGGAAATCAGGGGGCTATCTATATAGGGTGAAAAATATTTAAATTAAATGATCAAATAAGACAGTGACGCATAGAGCCGAAAACAGTAGACAGTTGAATCCGAAGGCAACAATCCCATTTATTACCGAAGAGAGTAATACTCACATAGATGAAATAAATGTCTGCCACCTGGTAACATTAAATTAAATAAGAAATATTCTATAGCATTAAGTACATGATCCGTTACTAGGAATATAATATGCATTGTCTACTGTTATATATTCTTCAATAACTCTCATAATTGACATTAAAGAGGGGCTTGATCCTAGGACCTTGTTCCCTAGGTGTAGCTATAAATAGTGAGCTCTATTATCATTAAAAGGATACGAATTTCTTGACAAACATACGCTACACTCTATTCAAAGCTAAATATAATTTTATCTTCTCGTTTATTGATATCATTGTTGTTGAGCCCGGAAGCCTTGCTCCCAGAATTGCTATTTCTGTTTTGTTATCTTCATCCCAATTTTAAGTATTATGCTTTCATCTAATTCATATATTATTTCAGGGTTAAATTAAATTATTTGTCTATATAACACGTATAAATTCAAATGTACCGTTTTACGGGTAAAAACCTACGCCTTGTTTCCCATCAAAGCACTTTTTCTTCTTCCTTTTTAAAAACTTTTAGAGGTCGTTTGGTAGGATGTCTTAGAGAAATAATGCATGTATAAGCTTTGGTATTATTAATCCTTTAATTTATTTAGTATATTTTTTCACCTTATGTATAACTAATATATAGCAAATCATGGATTAGCAATATCTAAGACTATTAATACATGCATAAGCATGGTTAAAGACAAAATGCCCTTGAAAAATTAGTTGAATAAAGAGAGTACGAGTTGAATAAAGAGAGTTTGACAGTTGAACAAAGAGAGTACGAGTTGAATAAAGCATGACAAAGTACGAGTTGAATAAAGAGAGTTTGAGAAAGTTTGAAAAATTATGAGGTGTGAATGAAGGAGTTTGATGCGTATAAATGAAGAAATAGGCGGCTAAAATAGTGGCCATAATTACCTCGATAACCGGCAAAACTAATGCTAAATTATGGGATGACGTGTGTTCGGGACGTTAAATGCGAAGAGGCGTGTGTCTAATCAACCGTCAGAAATCTTTTTAGAGAGAGTCAGTGAATCTCTCGCCAAAAGAGGTATTTTCTACCAACTTTTCGGTGACATAAAGTTACGCCACCGAAAATCAGGGGGCTATCTATATAGGGTGAAATATATTTAAATTAAATGATCAAATAAGACAGTGACGCATAGAGCCGAAAACAGCAGACAGTTGAATCCGAAGGCAACGATCCCATTTATTACCGAAGAGAGTAATACTCACATAGATGAAATAAATGTCTACCACCTGGTAACATTAAATTAAATAAGGAATATTCTATAGCATTAAGTACATAGTCTGTTACAAAGAATATAACATGCATTGTCTGCTGTTATATATTCTTCAATGACTCTCATAATTGACATTAAAGAGGGGCTTGATTCTAGGACCTTGTTCCCTAGGTGCAGCTATAAATAGTGAGCTCTATTATTATTAAAAGGACACAAATTTCTTGACAAACATATGCTACACTCTACTCAAAGCTCAATATAATTTTATCTTCTCGTTTATTGATATCATTGTTGTTGAGCCCGGAAGCCTTGCTCCAGGAATTGCTATTTCTATTTTGTTATCTTCATCCCAAGGCTAAGTATTATACTTTCATCTAATTCATCTATTATTTCAGGGTTAAATTAATTTACTTGTCTATAAAATATGTATAAATTCAAATGTACCGTTTTACGGGTAAAAACCTACGCCTTGTTTCCCATCAAAGCACTTTTTCTTCTTCCTTTTAAAAACTTTAGAGGTCGTTTGGTAGGATGTCTTAGAGAAATAATGCATGTATAAGCTTTGGTATTATTAATTCTTTAATTTGTTTGGTACATTTTTTTACCTTATGTATAACTAATATATAGCAAATTATGGATTAGCAATATCTAAGACTATTAATACATGCATAAGCATAGTTAAAGACAAAATGCCCTTGAAGTCCCTCAAAACTAAAGAATGTGGAGGGTAGTAAACAATTAATTTTCTTAAAAATTATACAATGCGTGTTTATTTTAATACATCATACCAAACAATCATAAGAAATAATCTATTTACTACTATTCTTATACACAAGGAATCGTTCGGTTCAAAACCCGAAAAATCAGAATTATAATAAGAATATCGATTTTATCTATTTATCCTCTAACCAAATACGAGATATATTTAATCTTAAAATTTATATGCCGAAATAAACGACCTAATCTCATGAACCACATGGCCCCTTAAATTATGGACATCCTTTAGGCGAAATATTAGTTAGGGTGATAAGGCCATGACGTAATGCTAGTTTGAGAACAGTACTGACTACTATTTGGTAAGTCGAGGGATCTTAGGATTAGGGGGAGATGTCCCCTCTGACTAATGTTTACGATCAGAAATTGTACTTATTCAAGAACTATTCACAAAAATTTAGGTAAGGATTTTATGTCACTTAAGTCAACCCTAACCGCGTTCAAACTTTTTGGATATGAAATTGTCTTTGATAAAAATATTTTGTTTTCAAGTGAACAATGCGGGTACAATTCACCAGTGAAAAATCAGAAAAAAAAAAAAATCGGAATGAACAAGAAGCCATTGTTCCATAATTTGATTAATAAAATTTTATATATGCTATATACTTTTATTACTTGATTTAAAGAAGATCCATTTAGATCTTCTAAGCCAAAGCATGATTTTTAAAAGTTAGAATTCCTAATTTATGTCTTAAAAGATATTTTGTAATTGACTTATAAGTTATTTAAATAAATTCATCCAAACGGACAAGCTAGAAGCTTTATGAACATATGGCCTTTCAGCCACTAAATAGTCAAGAAGAAGAAAGAGAAGAAAAATCAATCGTGTAATTAAAATCACCAAGTGGGAAGATTTATTTGCCTCTCTTATCCGAAAGCAATTTATTGCACCATTAAAAGAAGAAGAAAAAAACATCAGACTAAGAGAAAAGAAGAAGATGAGGAGAATTCTAATTTGTCTTTTCAGGATAAGACTTTTAATAATTTAAAGTGAGGATTTTTGCATGAATATAGCTACGTCGAAACAGTGAACCACATTATTAGTACGTTCCAAAAACGTTTACTTTGAACCCGTTGACTCTGTAGAGACAACTACCATCCAACCAACAAGGGTTGTGGACCTCGTAGTGGAGTACTGATAAAGTATTCATTTATTTTTAATCAGAGTTTACGGGTTCGAGTGTTTTCGGGTTCGGATCTTCTGTATAGAATCGCTTTTATTAAGAAACACTTATCCTATTATATAAGATTTTTCAATACGAATTCAAATTTAATCGCATCCCAATACAAAATCGAACTTCTGATAGGAAATTAAAAAAAAATTATATATCATCTGTAGTACTGTAACAAAATGTTAATTTTCTTTATGTCATAGTGTTCTTGATTGTGACATATTAGGCAATTAGCTAACTTTTTTCCTACAATTTGACATATTATTTATAGTTATAAATTAGAGTAAATTGGTTATATCTTTTGCAATCCAAGCTATAGTAAAGAAACTATAGTGTTAAAAGTGGACAAAATCCATAACCCTTCTACAACAAATAACAATACTATAGACTAGAGTAAAATTAAAATATCCCGTATTTTCAATATGGAGTAATTAACTTTCCTCTGCATCCCTCTTGACTTTTCATGATTATTCAATTTACACAAGACATATACGAAAAATGTATATTCACAATTCTCAAAGGGAAAAAGGATGAAAATATTTCATGGTCAATTTTCTCTGGTCCATTTTAATTGATTTTTTAGTTTTTTTTCACACATATTAAGAAATTTAACTTTTAATATTAATTAATAATAAAATGGATTATGTTAACTTTTACTATCTCTTTAAATGGTTCATTGGAAATATTGTAGATACTCCAATACTCTTTACTCTAAGGGCAACTTTGATAAAACAAAGTTAATTCCTTCTTCACATCCGAATAATCAAATATTGTAGACCACAAAAAAAAAAAAAATGAATCGGAGGAAGTGATATTTTAAACTTTATTTCGTATGTATCAATATGTGTCAAATTGGTTGAAAAATGAAATGTTCTTCTCCCTAAAAAAAATCAATCATCTTCGAATATAGTCATCTCTAGAGGCGAAGCCACGGATAAATTTTTTGAACTTGACAATCTTCGCCTTCGCGTAGAGGAGCGGAGAATTTTGCTAAAGGTATTTGTATACGATCAAAATTGGGCTTGTTCTATTTGTGCCATTGATCGAGGCTGGAGCATGATAAGTCAAGGATCGGCTAAGATTTATATCAAACTATGTTGCATAGTTAGGTTATCAATCTCGAGACCCTGAGATCAATTAAGATCGAGACCGACCAAGATTGAGATCGACCAAGATCGGGACCAAATAAGATAGAGATCGAGGGAAGCTTACTGGGTCGCATAACGGAAAGACGAGATATCCGCAATCAGGCGAGGATCACGGTGCAAATCCTGGCACGTATAAAGAAGAGGCCAATTAATTAGCCACTCGTGGGATTTCTTACAGTATTTAGAATTCTACCAAGATTAGGACTTCCCTAATATATAATGGGGCTCTGATCATTTGTAAAGGGGACATCATATTCACGTTACAAAAAACGATATACTACTTTTCTCTTAAGCATTCAACACTCTGTTACTTGGTTCTTGTATCAACTAAATCTTCACTTGGTTCATGGGCGATCAAATTCGATGTCCAAAGATACTCGATTCATTTGGTTTGCTTTAATTACAATTTACTATCAATTCATATTTTTGCTCAGTTTGTGCCAAGTAAAATGACGTATCCTTAAAACAATAATACAAATTCAAATGTTATCTGTTTTTAGGGTAAACAGGCGCCCACCGTGGGGCTAAGGGTAATAATGATTTCCTGGTACAAATTTTCGTAACACACACTATTTTGCGCTTGTTCTTTGAAGTATTTTTTATTACAGGATCAAAAATATCAATTTCTCAATCAGCGCCTCAACACATTGACAATGATCTTGGCCACCATAGCGAAAATGAGAACATTGCACCAAGAAATGTTGTACCCCCTGCTGGCCTCGATGGAGTTCCGGCTGTAGACCCAATTGACGTCAGTTCGCATGTAGCCACCAATGGAAATTTGGCTGTAATAATTCGACCGGTCGTTTTGAGCTCTAGCGCATCGTTCAGCACTTAGAGACCATGAGCAGCTTCATTTCAGGTATTATGACTTGTACGCGCGGTCGGAATCGAATTTCGAGAAGTTCAGAGTTGATTTGGAAAAAGAATTCTCATTTCGGAAGCTTAAAGTTGAAAGGATTTACTAAGATTGGATTGTTAAGTAAATGACCTCAGAATCGGGATTTGAAGGTGCCAACAGGTTTGTATGATGATTTTGGACTTGGGCATATGCTTGGATCGGGTTTTGGATGATCCGGGAGTGTTTTGGTGCCCATTGTGGAAGTTAGCATTTTGGGAAGAAATTTCATAAGTTTGGCTTGAAGTGCATTTCAGTATTATCGATGTCCGTTTGGGATTCCGAGTTTGTGAGCAGCTCCGTATGGTGATTCTGGAGTTGGGAGCACGATCGAAAGTGAATTCGGAGGTCTGTAGGTCATTTTGGAGCAATTTGGCTAAAGATAGAAATTTGGAGGTTTTGAGAAGTTTTACCGGAAGTGGACTTTTTGATATCGGGGTCGGAATCCGATTCCAAAAGTAGGAGTAGGTCTATAACGTCGAATATGACTTGTGTGCAAAATTTGAGGTCAATTGGACGTCATTTGATAGGTTTAAGCATCAAAAGTAGAAGTTGGAAGTTCTAAAGTTCATAAAGCTTGGATTGGAGGTTAAATCATAATTTTAGCGTTGTTTTGATGTGATTTGAGGCCAGGAGAAAGTACGTAATGTATTTTAGGACTGGTTGGTGTGATCGGTCGGGGTCCCGGGGGCCCCAGGTGTGTTTCGGATTGTATTGCGCTCTTATTTGATGTTTCAACGCCGCTTCTTTGGTCATAAAGGGGTACCATATTAAGAAAATGAGCTCCAAATTAAGTTTTATTGAACCATTAGATTCGTATCGTAATTTTGGAGCCATAGCAAAAAGAATCGTCGAATTTGGACATCGTATGAGGGAGTTATACTCATTTCCGTGTCGAGAAAGTGCTGGTTGCTGTCATAACCGCAGAAGCGGAAATTTTCCGCAGAAGTGGAAATTTTCCATAGATGCGGAAATGCAGAAGCAAAAATTTTTCTGCAGAAACGAAAACTGCTGGAGGCAGAGAGATTTCTTTAAAAATCGAAGTTTGGCTCATGTTCACTTCATTTCTTCCATGGGAGCCGATTTTGGAGCAACTTTGGAGTGCAATTTTCATCACCAAGCATAAGGTAAGTGATTTCTACTAGTTTTGAGTATATTCAAGGTTTATATATGGATTTAGACATGGAAAATTATAGAAAACTTGGGGTTTGAGAGAAAAACCTAGAAAACTAGTATTCTTGGATTTTGACCACGATTTTGGGTATGGAATTTAGAGAAAATCATATATTTGAGTTTGTGAATTTATGGGTAAACTAAACTTTGGAAAATTTTGGATTCCGGGCACGTGGGCCCTAGGGCATTTTTGTCAACTTTTCAATTGGGGTTAGGAATTGTTATAAATTGGATTATAATGAGTACCTTAGCATATATTAATGGGTTTACATAATTATTGGCTAGTTTTGGAGTGTTGTGAATCGATTCGAGTCTTCGAAAGGGCATGGAATGCCGGTTATGGACCTTCAGAGCGAGGTGAGTCTCCTTTCTAACCTTATAAGAGGGAATTGTCCCCATAGGTGAGTTAATTGGTTATGTGCTCCTATTTGTAGGGGCTACGTATGCACGAGGTGACGAGAGTCCGTGCGTAGCAACTATTATGCTATTGTCCGGCTAGTCTAGGATCCAAAGGCATGCTATACTTGGAATAATTGGAATCTTATTGACAGCTTGTACTGCTTAAATCACATTGAATTAGTAAATGAATTTCTAAAAGGATTAAACTTCATTTTCTTAAATTGTTAAAAGAGAATTAGCTTTTATTTTGGAGAAATGTTCCCCGATAAATTCCTAATTGGCTATTTGAGCATGTATTTCGATGTGTACCTGCGTCGCACGTATGATTCACGAGCAGGGTATTTGCTTATTTTATGTTGACCGCGTCGTAGGATAGTTCGCAAGCGGGGTAATAGATGCATCTATGGTTCGAGTCGTTCGACCCTCGGTAGTGCACAATTTACATTTCTATTGGAGCGGGCCGTCGACCCTGGCATGATTTGCGTATACTATATTGCTTGCCTGAGAATTTTAAATGTTGATATTTCCTTTTCATGGTCTGATATAAATTGACAAAGATAATGAAAAGTAAATCTTAAAAATCCTTTATTATTTGTTAAAGGTGTTTACCTGTTTTCCAGCTTTGTAAGTTAGAACTGCTTTATAAATCCAGGATTTTCTCACATTTTATTATATTATTAATTGACCACTAGCAAGTGTTAAAGTCGACCTCTCGTCTCTACTTCTTCGAGATTAGATGTGATACTTGCTGAGTACACGTTATTTTCGTACTCATACTACACTTCTGTGCATTTTTGTTGCACAGACATATGTAACTCTAGTGGCCTACTGGGCGTAGCAGCATGGTTGATACGGAGACTAGGCGAGCTGTATTTCCTCAAGGCGACCCGCAGCTAGTATAGTCTCTCTCATGATTCCATTTCTTTTCTATCCAAATGTATTCCGGATAGCTGCTGTACTTTATGTGATCTTTTTCTTAGAAATTGCTCATCTACTTGTGACACCGGGTTCTGGGATGGTTTGAAGTATTTCGTATTAATTGCCTATCATTTAATTTGAATTTTAGCGATTATCTTTTAATTAAAAAAAATAAAGGAAAATCATAGATTTCAAGAGTTTTAAAATGAGAGTTTAATTAATTAATTTGGTTGACTTGCCTGACGGCGATGTCCGGTGCAACTACGACCCTTAGTGGATTTTGGGCCGTGACAACATTGTATCAAAGCACTAGGTTCCCTTAGGTCTCACGAGTCATGAGCAAGTCTAGTAAGGTCTCGCGGATCGGTACAGAAACGTCTGTACTTATCTTCAGGAGGCTACAGGGCTGTTAGGAGTACTTCCCTTCTTGATTTCTTATCGTGTGATTTGATTCCTGTGAGGTTTATGCCACGCAAAGCGCTTGTTATAAATCGAGAATTGAAGAATTTTAATTGGCACTACAGATGTGGTACGGGATATTTCTCCCGGTATAGTTGATCGGACTATTATCGTCGCCTTGTGGAAGGGAATTTTATTGTTTCAAGGTCAGTAACGGTACTTATGAGAGCACTGAGGTTAGGCACAAGTTTCCATGATGCTTATGAACGATTTTTTCGCAGTATTGATATGATGGTAGGATGTTTGCCTACGTGTTGAGGCAGTGAATGACTTGAAGGGAGGTTTACTCAGTGCATGATCTATAGATTCAGTGTTTTATTCCCTGCGGGGGAAAGGCAATCGGGCAGAAAATGTTTAGGTTTGGGTTGATGAGGTATCGAGACTCAGTATTTGCTAGCGTGGTGGAGTTTTCTTCTACAATGCAGTGTCGTGGTCCTTATTGAATGTACTAAATTTGCTGGTGTTATGGTCTTCTACAATTCGCCTTGGGGTAGGGCATTGAGGAATAATATTGGAGAAACGACTGTTAGACATCGCGAGGTAGGGTGTTTCAAGATTGAATCAGCATTTCTAATATTGGCAGCTCGAGAAAGATGATCTCCGGAAAGTTGAAGTTAGTAGCAATTTGTGGATTCAAGTCCGGCGAAGATAGATTTTATTTAAGGCAACAATTGAGCAGCAAAGTGTGAGGAAGGACATGTGGGAAGTGTCAGGCGGTGTTTAAAACTTATAGAAGGCTAGGTATACGAAAACCAGGTCGAGTAGTTGATTAAAGAAGTGGGTTTGCCCAAAGTGGGAGAGTGGTGGAGCTGCATAGGGGCTTGGTGGTAGGATGACTACGCGCCTGAAGGAGAATTTGGAATGATTTGGGATTTTAGTGGCTAGTAATTGAAGCCTACGAGTTTAATTAGAAGTATGGGATAATATGCAGCAAAGAGATCGGTTGTGTGAATATGGTTGATGATTCAAAGTATAAAAATGGGGTTTTACAGAAAGAATCCGAGAATTTAGGCGGCTGATTGCGCAAGGTTATGTCAATAAGAGATAATGAATCCCGGTGAGTTCCAGAGTTGTGTAATAGTGGCTTCAAGCTAAGTGGGAGAGTCCCGCCGCCTATGATTGGGTTGCATGGTTAACCACTTGCAAGGTTTTCTAGTTGTTAGCGTATTTTTGGGTTATTTCAGCTACGGGAAAAGAACATAAGTGGTGATTTGAGCAAATGAATTATTGAATGGTGCTATGGTTGGCCTTATTGGCTCATGTTCAGACTTGGGGGAGGATTCATGACTTATGCCTTGTATGGATGCGGGTTTCGAGGGGAGTGATTTCGTCGGGTGCCTCGTCGAGAGGGTATTCATGGGTTATAAGATTTACGGAGTTAATTATATTTAGGAGCAAATCAGAGCGGGTGGTTCTCAGTAACAGTCCTAATGGATTCAAAAAGAGGTAAAGTATAGTGCCTATGATTTCGAGCCTATAAGTACAGTTAGGAATCAAGCTTTTGCAGCAGCTTATGAGTGGAGGCCCAGAATGTTCTATAATGTTTTGACTTGCAGTGTAGCACTTAAGAGGAAAATGAGAAAGGACTTCAGATTCGTAGAAGGATTTGCAGAATGAGCATATCAGTTGAGGGTGCGAATGTGCGCACAAGGGAGGTATGAAATGGTTCATGTGATTTGATATAGCACGGTCTCGCGGTTCAAGGTCACTCAGGGTGAGAGCGGATGGAGTGTGTTATGTATTGAAAGGAGTTATTGTTATTGCTAAGGCAATCAGGGTAAATCGATGGAAGATATATTGGTTAACTACAGTTAAGTTGGCATATTGGTGGTAGAGATCAGTTCCTTCAGCGTGATCAAGTTGTGCCTGTGATTTGTGGTAGTACGCGTGAGGCTTGTAGGCCGCTGTAATTGATGTTATTTAGAAGCCTTCTACTATTGTTACCTGTTATGTGTAGGCAGATCTTGGAAGAGCTAGGGTGGCTTAGACCACTACTTGGAGATTCGCGTCTTCTTCGGTTATGAGAATGTACCTGTGTGTTGCTATGGTTCTCCTAAAGTGAGTCCAGTGAAAAATATTATGTGATGAAGTGTTAACCTATCAGTCGTTCCTGAGTTATGATGAAAAATCATGTCCTATCGTATATCGGCACGTTGGGTGCAATGAGTGGTATGGAATTTGAAGCGAGGATCAAGGTTATAGTTCAGTATTTGTAAGGATGTCACGAGCTCGGATGAGTAGGAAGGGAGTTTCGATGTTCAAAGTAAGTTGGTATTATCTGCAGCGTCGCCTGAGATCGGTGTTCTGTGAGAAAGGCTTTGCATCCTGGTTAAGGATTCTTGATCACTTTTCAACATTAGTGCGGCCGATGGTTTGGATGTACGGACCTGTTATGTGTTTCGAGAGGTTGTAGGAGCATGTCCCACTGGAAGATTGTATAAGTGTGGCATGTAGTTACTTGATTGATTTAAGATTTAAACCAAGTATGAGGATTGTGGCAATATCATTAATTTGAGAATTTATGCCTGGAGGGCACTCTGTTTATTGGGTTATGGACTAAGGAGGTTTGCTCCGGTTATGATGGTTATTCTTATGTGTTATGAGAAAATGGGAGTTACTATGGACCTTTGAAAGGTTATTGACCTAGTTGGTGCAATCAGAAATCGGCTTGGGATCCGTGGATGGATTTAAATGTGAACATGGGCTTTATAGTAGGCCAGATGTGATCATAGTAGCAATGCGCTCTTTATGGAAGAATAGTCGCGGTGTTATTTCGTCGTCAGCTATTTCATGTAATGACGTATTGCGCCGTGCGAGTTGTGAGACGGCTTGGTAAATTTCTTACATGTTGAGGTTCAACATAGAGATAAGGTTATACGAGCAGGATGGCTCTTGAGATTCAGATCGTGTATTGCACCTCAGTTGTGCTAGAGTTGTGGATTATAGCATTATATGTCTCCCTAGGGAATGGTACTATACACTTAGAGTGCTTGTGACCGAGATTCGGTATTTTATTGTAATGAGCAATTTAGCTCGATGTGCATCTCCTTATGTGAGTTCTAAGTGTGGATCGGGTGGCACGCCGCCATGGGTATGTTATTTGGATCGGGGGCATGCTGCTATGGTTATGTTGTGTGGATCGGGTGGCACGTCGCCATGGTTATGCTATTTGGATCGGGTTGCACGCCGCAACAATGTGATATTCAGTGCAGTTCCCTATATCTATTTTTATGTGTTTTGTTTCCTATTTTCTGAAGGAAGCTCATATTAGATGTGCGCCTGTGTCGTATATATGATTCGTGAGCGGGGTAATTGAAATTCCTTTTCAGAGTTCATTTTCCTTTTTGTGTCGCATTCTAATTGGTAGACTATTGGCACATAGTGGTATCATATGAGACTTTTGGTCTTGTC
Source organism: Nicotiana glauca (assembly GCA_026770625.1). Taxonomy (NCBI): domain Eukaryota; kingdom Viridiplantae; phylum Streptophyta; class Magnoliopsida; order Solanales; family Solanaceae; genus Nicotiana; species Nicotiana glauca. The sequence goes on along the minus strand of MU717456.1, from coordinate 26,174 downwards.
GGGGTGGCTTATTGCCTGAGCAGTTCGTACTGGGTGAGACGAGATCATTGGATTTAGGATCAGTGCAATCTGATTATATGAAGCATATTAAGGAGCTAAGAACATTATTTGGCGCAGAATGAAGTGATGGCTCCTGTCGGTAGTATATACCCAATGATTGGTTGACACGACAGTTGATTATGAATTTCTGCACATCTCTTCCGTTGTGGCGATATTTTAAAGGTTAGAGTAAAACCTGTGTATATCATGGGGTGCAATGGGAGCATCAGATTAGTAGGATTTCAACTAAGTTGATCAGAAAATGTTATTGTGATCCGGTGAGCAAAGTGATGCAAAGTGTGAATTCAGCTAAGGTATGCAGTTGATCACGCCCAACTCTAGTCCTAAAAAGGATAAGCGGTCGCTGCAAATATAATCCGGTCTAAAAGGCCGGAGTCGAATCCCACAGAGAACTAAGGCTTAGTTGTATTTGTTTAATATCACCACGAAGACAAGATTAAAAATAAATAAACAGCTGAAAACTAACTATGCTTGAATTGTAAACAATTGAAATAAAGGTCTAAGGTAATGGTTTCCCCCGTTGTTGATTTCCTTAGTTGTATGTTTCTTATAGCTTTGACTTAGTTGCCTCTATCAATCATGAACTCTCCAGATATCATAAATCTATCTCAAGCAATTATGATAATTTACTAGACGCGCT
>MU717456.1:0-17231 GCA_026770625.1 Nicotiana glauca | reverse complement strand
AAGTGATTTCTACTAGTTTTGAGTATATACAAGGTTTATATATGGATTTAGACATGGAAAATTGTAGAAAACTTGCGGTTTGAGGGAAAACTTAGAAAACTAGTATTTTTGGATTTTGACCACGATTTTGGGTATGAAATTTAGAGAAAATCATATATTTGAATTCATGAGTTTATGAGTAAACTTTATCTTTGGAAAATTTCGGATTTCGGGCACGTGGGCCCGAGGGCATTTTTGTCAACTTTTCGATCGGGGTTAGGAATTGTTATAAATTGGATTATAATGAGTACCTTAGCATATATTAATGGGTTTACATAATTATTGGCTAGTTTTGGAGCGTTGTGCATCGATTCGAGTCTTTGGAAGGGTGTGGAATGCCGGTTATGGATCTTCGGAGCGAGGTGAGTCTCCTTTCTAAACTCGTAAGAGAGAATTGTCCCCATAGGTGAGTTAATTGGTTATGTGCTCCTATTTGTGGGCTCTACGTACGCACTAGGTGACGAGAGTCCGTGCGTAGCAACTATTATGCTATTGTCCGGATAGTCTAGGACCCAAAGGCATGCTATACTTGGAATAATGGCAATCTTATTGACAGCTTGTACTGCTTAAATCACATTGAATTAGTAAATGAATTTCTAAAAGGATTAAACTTCATTTTCTTAAATTGGTAAAAGAGAATTGGCTTTTATTTTGATAAATGTTCCCCGATTAATTCATAATTGGCTATTTGAGTATGTATTTCGATGTGCACCTGCGTCGCACGTATGATTCGTGAGCAGGGTATTTGTTTATTTTATGTTGACCGCGTCGCAGGATAGTTCGCGAGCGGGGTAATAGATGCATCTATGGTTCGAGCCGTTCGACCCTCGGCAGTGCACAATTTACATTTCTATTGGAGCGGGCCGTCAACCTCGGCATGATTTACGCATGCTACATTGCTTGCCTGAGAATTTCAAATGTTGATATTGCCTTTTCATGGCCTGATATAAATTAACAAAGATTATGAAAAGTAAATCTTAAAAATTCTTTATTATTTGTTAAAGGTGTTTGCCTATTTTCTAGCTTTGTAAGTTAGAAACTGCTTTATAAATCCAGGATTTCCTCACATTTTATTATATTATTAATTGACCACTAGCAAGTGTTAAAGTCGACCTCTCGTCTCTACTTCTTCGAGATTAGACGGGATACTTGCTAAGTACACGTTGTTTTCGTACTCATATTACACTTCTATGCATTTTTGTTGCACAGGCATATGTAACTCTAGTGGCCTACTCAACGTAGCAGCATGGTTGATACGAAGACTAGGCGAGCTGTATTTCCTCAAGGCGACCCACAACTAGTATAGTCTCACTCAGGATTCCATTTATTTTGTGTCTAAATGTATTCCGGACAGCTGTTGTACTTTATGTGATCTTTTTCTTATAAATTGCTCATGTACTTGTGACATCGGGTTCTAGGATGGTTTGAAGTATTTCGTATTAATTGCTTATCATTTAATTTGAATTTTAGTGATTATCTTTTAATTAAATAAAATAGAGGAAAATCATAGATTTCAAGAGTATTAAAATGAGAGTTTAATTAATTAATTTGGTTGGCTTGCCTGACGGCGATGTCCGATGCCACCACAACCCTTAGTGGATTTTGGGTCGTGATATTGGTCGTCGATCTTGAAAGTAGCATTCGTGGGGGGTACCTGATCAGCTACTCAAAACGCAAATGGCGTTGAAGATGATGAGATCAGCTTGCGGGTGATCTTCGAAATGTTGCAATCCCAACAGACAAGGTTAGCTCAGATCAGAACCACACGCCAAGCAAGGTCGATCTCGATTCATCCCAAGAAGTTGTACAAGGGGTCATATCGACTTTTAGAAAATCGAATGAGAAGGAATCTGAGACCAACCCTACTATCATTAAGATGCTTAAAGAGCTAATAAAGCAAATTGAGACAGGGGAAAAGAAGATCGAGGAAAATGCCAAGAAAGTGGAAACCTATAATTCCAGGATCGACCAGATCCCGGGGGCTCTACCATTATTGTAAGGACTAGATTCCAAAAAGTTTGTGCAAAAAATGTCCCCCCAAGTGCAGCTCCATATGCTAGAGATTCCTAAATATAATGGGATAACTGATGCAAACGAACATGCCACCTCCTACACGTGTGCTATATAAGGAAATGACTTGGAAGACGACGCGATCAAATCCATTTGCTAAAAAAAATTGGGGAGACTTTATCGAAGGGTTATGATATGGTATCATAGTTTACTGCCTAATTCTAGACTCGTTTGCTATGCTTGTAGATTCTTTTGTAAAGTCATACACTGGGGCCATTAAGGTAGCAACAAGAAAGTAAGACTTCAAGGTAAGGTAAAAGGACAACGAGATGCTCGAAGAATTCGTATCTTGATTCCAAATGGAACGAATGGATTTTCCACCAGTCAGCAACGATTGGTCTATTCAAGCTTTTACTCAAGGTCTCAACGCTCGGAGTTCTATAGCTTCACAACAATTGAAGCAAAATTTGATCAAGTATCCTACTGACACTTGGGCCGATGTACACAATCGGTATTAGTCAAAGATCAAGGTCGAGGATGATCAACTAGGGACTCCTTTTGGGTCTGTTTATACTAACATGATCGCAATTAGAATCAAGAGAGATACTGATCGAGAACCAAGGACAAATAAATATCGATATCAACTGTATAATGGGAACCGTAGAGGCGATAGATCTAGACAAAATTCTACATGGAATGAGAGGAAAATGATCGAGATCAAAGTTCACGAGGATTTAGTACTAAGAAAGATCACATTAAACACCCAAAATCCAAATGATTAGGTATGACCCCATATGGACTCCTTTTGTTTCTTGACTAACACTTGCAGGTTGTTGACAAGGAGTGGCACTAAGCCTTAGGTTCTAAAGCACGCATTGCACTCTTTTTTCTTTGAACCATTTTTGTCCTCATTGGATTTTCGGCAAGGTTTTTTAACGAGGCAATAGTGGATCGTGCTAACTCAGAATCGAAGACCTATCATAATCGGTGTCACAAGTAGCTTTAACAGTATCTGAGGTTTCTCTACAATCAACCTCGAATATTGGAGGGTGTTGCCCTTGGATGTCCACTTTGTTGCAAGGAAATTACTTCATAATAACGGAGTGAAATTTGTTAGGGCCAAACAATTGAACGACCATGCCCACATAGATTGCTCTAGCCCTAGCACAAAACATGTACACATGTGTAATCATTTTTTACAAGAATAAAGAGAAGTAGTTTTCCTTGCAATTACCTCATATCTTAGAAAACTTTTTGCATTTTACAATTCCATACTTTCAATTTATTATGTAAATGAGTTCAAGGGCCAATCATAACCAGAGTTTGAATAATCACCCACACACTCGGGGAATGCCTTTCGAAAAATAAAACTCGAACATATCAAGCTATTGAGCATCGAGGTCATAAGACCTTTAGGTGACCCTTGAATTTTAAAGGCCACGACCGCCCCGCTTGGGGAGTGTTATCTCGGGAAAACCCAGACAAAACGGGAAAACAAGCCCAATGGGAATATCCCAAACTAAAAGGCAACGACCAATTTAATACGGCTCGGAGATGTTCAAAACCTGTAACAAAATATGCCTTCGAAAAATAAAAAATTCTTTCACAACCGATCCTAAAGTTTACCCTCGGTAAAATCTTAAACTTAAGATATTTTTGGGAGAAAATTTCGGTAGCTTCCAACCCCGATAATGCTTAACCCAGAAAGGCAATAAAGGCAGGATTTCGTTCGAACCCTCAAACACAACCTTATAACTCCATGCTAAGACATTCCAACCTTTTTAAATATGAATGATAAAGCAAAGGAAAATATTCGAGAGTCGAAAAGGGTACTACCTTAACCCGAGTTCGAGCAAATTGTCACTCAGGGACTATCTATCAAGCCCAAGGGCTACCTTATTTTGAGTTCGAGCAATTTCTCACTCAGCCATAAAGCCTAAGGGATACTTTTATTTCTAGTTCGAGAAAGTCCTCACTCGACTACATAGCCCAAGATCTACCTTAACTCGAGTTCGAGCAAATTCTTACTCGGGCTATCTATCAAGCCCAAGGGCTACCTTATTTAGAGTTCGAGCAATTCCTCACTCGGACATTAAGCCTAAAGGCTAATTTTACTTCGAGTTTGGGCAAGTCCTCACTCGACTGCAAAGCCCAAGGGCTACCTTAACCTGAGTTCGAACAAACTCTCACTCGGGGACTATCTATCAAGCCCAAGGGAAAACTTATCTCGAGTTTGATCAAGTCATCACTCGGCCATAAAGCCTAAGGGCTACTTTTCATTCAAGTTCAAGCAAATCCTCGCTCGATTACAAAGCCCAAGGGCTACCTTAACCCGAGTTCGAGCAAATTCACACTCGGGGGACTATCTATCAAGTCCAAGGCCTACCTTATTTTGAGTTCGAGCATTTCCTCACTTGGTCATAAATCCTAAGGGCTACTTTAAATTCAAGTTTGAGCAAGTCCTCACTCGACTGCAAAACCCAGGGGCTACATTTACCCGAGTTTGAGCAAATTTTCACTCGGGGACTATCTATCGAGCCCAAAGGCTACCTTATTTTGAGTTCGATCAATTCTTCACTCGGTAATAAAGCCTAAGGGATACTTTGACTTCTTGTTCGAGCAAGTCATCACTCGACTGCAAAGCCCAAGGTCTACCTTTGTCACGATCCGATCGGTCGTTTTGAGCTCTAGCACATCGTTCTATAGTTTAAGGCCATAAGTAGCTTTATTTTTGGTATTGTGACTTGTACCCATGGTCAAAATTGAATTTAGTGGAGTTCAAAGTTGATTTGGAAAGAGAATTCTCATTTTAAAAGCTTTAAATTGAAAGAATTAGCTAAGATTAGATGTTTGAGTAAACGACCTCGGAATCGAGATTCGAAGGTTCCAGTAGGTTTGCATAATGATTTTGGACTCGGGCGTATGTCTGGATCAGGTTTTGGAAGACCCGAGAACATTTTGGCGCCTATTGTGGAAGTTAGCATTTTGGAGGAATTTCATAAGTTTGGGTTGATGTGCATTTCAGTGTTATCAATGTCCGTTTGGGGTTTCGAGTTAGGAAATAGCTCTGTATGGTGATTTTGGTGTTGGGAGCACAAACAGAAGTGAATTCGAAGGTCCGTGGGTCATTTTGGAGTCATTTGGCTAAATATAGAAAATTTGAAGGTTTTTGAGAAGTTGGTCCGGAAATGAACCTTTTGATATCGGGGTCAGATTCCAATTTCGGAAGTTGGAATAGGTCTATAATGTCAAATGTGATTTGTGTGTAAAATTTGAGGCCAACTGGATGTGATTTGATATGCTTTGGCATCGAATGTAGAAGTTTGAAATTCTAAAGTTCATTAATCTTGGATCGAAGGTTGATTCATGATTTTTGCATTGTTTGATATGATTTGAGGCCTTGAGCAAGTTCGTAATGTGTTTTGGGACTGGTTGGTATGATTGGACAGGGTCCCGGGGGACTCGGGTGGATTTCGGATGGTTAGCGGATCAAATTTGGAGTTTGAAGAAGGGCTTCAGCAGCTGGTATTTGGTGTAACCGTACCTGCGAGGTTGTGGCCGCAGGTGCGGAGCCGTAGAAGCGGCTTGGGAGTCGCAGGAGCAGAAATGAGCAGCCAAAGGAAGGACCGCAAATGCTGAGTATTGGCCGCATCTGCACAAATGCAAAAGCGAGACAGAGGACCGTAGAAGCGGTGATTGGCGCATGTGCAATGAGGGCTCCACAAATGCGGGCTCGCAGAAGCGACGATGAGTCCGCAGGTGCGGAAGTCGCTGGCCATAATTCTTTAAAAAGTGGGGTTGAGTTTATTTCACCCACTTTTCTCTACTTTGGGGCGATTTCGGAGCTTCTTGAGAGGGGCTTCCACCTAGAAACTTGGAGGTAAGTTAATCTTACCTATTATGAGTTAAATACATTGATTATGTGTAGATTTTAACAAAGAAATTAGTGAAAAACTTGGGGTTTGAGGAAAAACCTATAAAATGGGAATTCTTGGATTTTGACCACGGTTTTGGGCATGAAATTAAGAGTAAATGGTATATTTGAGTTCGTGAGGTTATGGGTAAGCTTTATCTTCAAAAAAATTTGAAATCCGGGCAAGTGGGCCCGAGGGCAATTTTGTCAACTTTTCGATCGGAGTTAGGAATTATTATAAATTGAATTTTAATGAGTAACTGAACATATATTAATAGATTTGCATAATTATTGGCTAGTTTTGGAGCATTTAGCATGGATTCGAGTCTTCAGAAAGGCGTGGAATGCCGGTTATGTATCTTCAGGGCGAGGTGAGTCTCCTTTCTAACCTTGTAAGAGGGAATTGTCCCCATAGGTGAGTTAATATGTTATGTGCTCCTATTTGTGGGGGCTACGTCTGTACGAGGTGACAAAAGCATTCTTCTTGTCATACTTGCAACCTTGTTGACAAACTTAAAAATGCTTAAAATATATCGAACGTGTAAATGAAATTCTAAAAGGCTAGATGTCATTTCTTGACTTTTAAAAGAGAAACTTCCCTTTTCCTGAATATTTGCTCCTTGATGAATTATTGATTTGATTGTTTGAATGTGTTTATCTTTTGTGGAACGGGCCGAACCCCTCGGTAGATTAAATAGATGCATCTATGGTTTGCGCCATTCGACCCTCTGGCAGTGCACAGTTTAAATATTGTTGGATTGGGTCATACGACCTCGACATGATTTGTGCATGCGTGTATTGCTTGCCTTGAAATTCACTGATGTTGATAATTGTTTCTCCCTGGCTTGAGATAAGTGCTTAAATGATGAAAACGAATCTGGAAATTTCCTATTAATATAAGAATCATTTACATGCTCTATGCTATTGAGTTACAACCATTTTTATGTATATACTTGATTCACTACAGTATTAGTATATTATTGTAGGACCATTAGCAAATATTGAAATCGACCTCTCGTCTCTACTTCTTCGAGATTAGATGGGATATTTGCTGAGTACACATTGTTTTTGTACTCATGCTACACTTGATGTGCATTTTTATTGCACATGCACATGCATCTCTAGAGGCATACTGGGCACAGCAGCATGGTTGATACGAAGACTAGGGTGAGCTGCACTTCTCGAGATAACACGCAGCCAATAGAGTCTCTTTTAGATTATTGCATTTACTTTCTATCCAATTTGTATTCCGGACGGTTGTTGTATTATATTGCTTCCTAGAGATAGCTTATACACTTGTGACACCGGGTTCTGGGATGTTTATAAGGTATTTTGTATTGACTTCTTGACATATATATTTAATTTGAATTGAGTATCTTTTATTAGTAAAAATTGAAGAAAAATTAGAGTTTTCACAATTATTTTAATAAGAATGTAATTAAGTATTTATGGTTAGCTTGCCTGACAACGGTGTCCGGCGCCATCATGACCCTTAGTGGATTTTGGGTCGTGACACCATAGTATCAGAGCACTAGGTTCCCTTATGTCTCATGAGTCATGAGCAAGTCTAGTAGAGTCTCGCGGATCAGTACGGAGACGTCTATACTTATCTTCGGGAGGCTACAAGACTGTTAGAAGTACTTCCCTTATTGATTTCTCATCGTGCGATTTGATTCCTTGAGGCTTATGCCCTTGTTTCCTTCCTACTCAATCTTGCACGACGCGAACTGCTTGTTATAAATCGAGAAGTGAGGAATTGTAATGGTACTATGGATGTGGTGCGGGATGTTTCTCCTGGTATAGTTGGTTGGGCTATTGTCGTCGCCTTGTGGAAGGATTTTTCTATTGTTTCGGCTTGATAGTTGTGCTTCTAAGAGCTTGGAGGCTATGTACAGGTTCTTATGATGCTCACGATTGGTTATCATACAGTATTGACTTGATGGTAAGATACTTGCCTATGTGTTGGGGCGGTGAATGATTTGAAAGGAAATCTACACAATGCACGATTCAAAGATTTGATATTTCATTTCCAGCAGACGAAAAGCAATTGGCCTATGAATGCCCAGATTTGGGGTGATGGAGTAACGAGACTTGGTATTTTCGAGCGTGGTGGAATTTTTATTTGCGATGTAGTGTCATCGTCCTCGATTGTATGTGTTAAGTTCGCCGGTGTTAGGGTCTTCTACAATTCGCCTTTGGGGTAAGATATTGTGAAATAATATTGTAGAAATAACTGTTAGATATCGTAGGGTACGATGGTTCAGGATTGAATCGGTGTTTCTAATGTTGACAGCTCGAGAGAGATGATCTTCGAAAAGGTTTAATGTTAGTAGCGATTTGTGGGTTCAAGTTCTATGAAGATAGATTTTATTAAGGCAACAACTGAGCAGCAGAGAATGAGGAAGGACGTGTGGGGAATGTCGGGCGATGGTTAAATTTTTTAGAAGGCCAGGTATAAGACACAAAGGTCAAGTATTCGATTAAAGGGGTGAGCTCCGCCAAAGTGGGAGAGTGGCAGAGTTGCATATGGCTTTGTGTTAGGATGACTACGAACCTTAAAGAGAGTTTGGAGCGATTTAGGAATTTTAATGATTGGTGATTGGGGTCTACAGATTTAATTTGAAGTATGGGCACTTATGCGGCATGAGATTTGATATAATGAAAAGGAGCTGCTTGAAATGAAGAAGGATACAACATAACTTTGAATTGGAAGGAAGTTACCACACATTTAATTGATGTCCACGAGGGGTGAATGGACTTGTGTAGCTAGAGAGTGAGCCCGGACTCAGGATGGGTTATTGATGTCGTAGTGATTGTACCCCGTGCAATAGTATTGGAAGATATAGGCACGTAAATTCCACATGTGGGTTATCTCAGTGAGAAAATTGGCGGTCGCATGGTTGGCGAAGCTTCTACGAAGAATTATATTGGTTATACAGCAAAGAGATTGGTCTTGCGAATGTGGTTGATGATTCAGAGTATAAAAAGGGGTTTTACGGAAAGATTCCGAGAATTTTGGCAGTTGATGGAGGAAGGTTATGTCAATAAGAGATAAAGAATCTTGGTGAATTCCAGAGTTGTGTAACAGTGGCTTCAAGCTAAGTGGGAGAGTCACACCGCCTATGATTGGGTTGCATGGTTAACTACTTGTGAGGGTTTTGGTTATTAGCATATTGATAGGTTATTTCAGCTATGGGAAAAGAACATAAGTGGTAATTTGAGAAAAGGAATTGTTAAAGGTATGCTATGGTTGGCCTTATTGGATCATGTTCAAACTTGGAGAAGGATTCAGGATTTATGCCTTGTATAGATGTAGGTTTCAAGGGAAGTGATTATGTCAGGTGCTTCATCGAGAGGGTATTCATGTGCTAGAAGATTCATGGAGTTGATTATATTCAAGAACAAGTCAGAGCGGGTGGCTCTCAACAACGGTCCTAGTGGATTCAAAGAGGTAAAGTGTGGGGCCTAATGATTTTGAGCCTATAGGTACGGTTAAGAATTAAGCTTTGCAGCAGCTTATGAGAAGGGGCCCAGAATATTCTATGTTGTTTTGACTTGCAGTGTAGAATCTGGGAGGTATGAAATGGTTCATGGGATTTGAGACAGCATGGTCTCGTGATTCAAGGTCACTCGGGATGAGTGCGGATGGAGTGTGTTATGTGTTGAATGGAGTTATTATTATTTCAAAGGAAATCAAGGATAAATTGGAAGAAGATAGATTGTTTAGCCATAGTTGAATTGGCATATTGGTGGTAGCGATTAGTTCTTTCAGCGTGATCAAGTTATGCAAGTGATTTGTGACGGAATGTGTGAGGCTTGTCATCTGTTGTAATTGATGTTATTCAGAAGTATTCTACTGTTATGAACTATTATGTGTAGGTGAATCTCAGAAGGGCTATGGTGTCTTAGACCACTACTTAGAGATTTGCATATTCTACGATTATGAGAATTCACTCGTGTGTTTCTATGGTTCTCTTGGAATAAGCTAAGTAAAAAGTTTTATATGATAAAGTGGTAATATATTAGTGGTTCCGGAGTTATGATGAAAATTGTATTCTATCGTATATTGGCATGTTGGTTGCAGTGTGAGGTATGTAATTTGAAGTGAGGATCAAGGTTGCAGTTCAGGGTTGACAAGGGATGTCACGAGCTCGGGTTAGCAGGAAGAGAGTTTTGACGTTTAAAGTAAGTTGGTATTGTCTTTAGCATCACCTGATATCGATGTTTTGTGAAAAAGGCTTTGCATCCTGGTTAAGGATTCTTGATCTCTTTTTAGCGTTAGTACAGCCGGTGGTTTTAGATGTACACACATGTTCTCTGTTACGGAAGGTTGTGGGAGCGTGCCACACTGGAAGGTTGTATAAATGTGGCATGTAGCCACTTTATTGATTGAAGAGTTAAACCAAGTATGAAGATTGTGGTAATGTCATTAAATTAAGAATTTATGCCTGGAGGGCACTCGATTTATTGGGTTGTGGACTATGGAGGACTACTCCGGTTATGATGGTTGTTATTGTGTGTTATGAGAAAAATGGGGGTTATTATGGACATTTGAAAGGTTATTAGCCTAGTCCAGTGTGATCAGAATGAGCTTAAGGTCTGTGGATGGTACTATGCACTTAGCGTTCTTGTGACCGTCATTTGATATTTTGTTGTAATGAGCAATGTAGCTCGATGTGTATCTCCTTATGTGAATTTTATGTGTGGATCAGGTGGCACGCCGCCATAGGTATGTTGTTTGGATCAGGTTGCGCGCTGCAATAGGGAGATGTTGATTGCAGTTCCCAATACCTGTTTTTATGTGTTTTGTTTCCCATTTTCTGAGGAAAGTCTATATTAGCAACGTGAGTTGAGTAGTCCCTCCCAGAGTTCGGTTTCCTTATGTATCATGTTCGAATTGGTAGCCTATTAGCACATTGTTGCAGCATATGAGACTTTTGATCATGACTGGGGTGGCTTGTGGCCTGAGTAGTTTGTACTGGGTGAGACAAGGTTATTGGATCTAGGATCAGTGCGATTGGATTATATAAAGTATATTAAAGAGAAAATACCATGATTTGGTTCAGAATAACGTCGTGATTTTTGTCAAGAGTATAGGATCAACAGTTTGTCGGCTCGGTAGTTGGTTATGAATTCTTCACATCTCTTCTATTGTTGCGGTATTGCGAGAATTGGAACAAGACATATATATATATATATATATATATATATATATATATATATATATATATATATATATATATATATGAGGTGCGTTGTGAGCATTAGATTCATGGAATTTCGGCTAATTTGATCAGCGAGTGTTATTGTGGTCCTATGAGTAAAATGGTGCAAGCTATGAATTCAGCTAAGGTATGCAGTCATGTTGTGGTGCTGCGTGTAGTGCTGTCATGGTGTTCATATAATGGGAGCAGGCCTGACGGAGAATTCTGAATGTTGGAATTGGGTTCTAAGCGTATTGTTTGAATAAAAGAGAATATCTCCAGATTTGCTCGAGCTAATATGCTTAACTGTGTTGTATTAGTATGGGTAGGTACACGAGGTGTTTAACTGTGATTTCAGACAACTCCAACACAGTTCTTAGCACGTTCGAGGACGAACATATGTTTAAGTGGGAGATAATGTAATGACCCGATAAGTTGTTTTGAGCTCTAGTGCGCCGTTCGGCAGTTTGAGGCCATAAGTAGCTTCATTTCAGGTATTATGACTTGTATGCATGGTCGGAATTGAATTTCGGGGAGTTCAGAGTTGATTTGGAAAGAGAATTCTCATTTCGGAAACTTTAAGTTGAAAGAATTAACTAAGATTGGATTTTTTAGTAAACAACCTCATAATCGGGATTCAAAAGTTCCAGCAGGTTCGTATGATGATTTCGGACTTGGGCGTATGTCCAGGTCGGGTTTTGGAAGACTCAAGAATGTTTTGGCGCCTTTTATGGAAGTTAGTATTTTAAAGAATTTCATAAGTTTGGGTTGAAGTGCATTTCAGTGTTATCAATGGCCGTTTGGGGTTTCGAGTCTAGGAATAGCTCCGTATGGTGATTCTGGTATTGGGAGCACAATTTGAAGTGAATTCGAAGGTCTGTGGGTCATTTTGGAGTCATTTGGCTAAAGATAGAAATTTGATGGTTTTTGAAAAGTTTGACCAGAAATGGACTTTTTAATATCGGGGTCAGATTCCAATTTCGGAAGTTGGAATAGGTCTGAAATGCCAAATGTGACTTGTGTGTAAAATATGAGGCCAACTGGACGTGATTTGATATGTTTTGGCATCGAATGTAGAAGTTTGAAATTCTAAAGTTCATTAAGCTTGGATTGGAGGTTGATTCATGAATTTTGCATTGTTTGATATGATTTGAGGCCTTGACCAAGTTCGTAATGTGTTTTGGGAATGGTTGGTGTGATTGGACGGGGTCCCGGGGGACTTGAGTGGATTCCGGATGGTTAGTGGATCAAATTTGGAGTTTGAAGAAGGGCTTCAGCAGCTGGTATTTGGTCTAACCGTACCTGCGAGGTTGTGGCCGTAGGTGCGGAGCCGCAGAAGCGGCCTGGGAGTCACAGGAGTGGAAAGGAGCAGCCAAGGGAAGGACTGCAGATGCCGGGTATTGGCCGCATCTGTGCAAGCGCAGAAACAAGACGGAGGACCGCAGAAGAGGTGATTGGCACAGGTGCGATGAGGGCTCCGCAGATGCGGACTCGCAGAAGCGGCGAGGAGTCTGCAGGTGCGGAAGTCGCTGGGCAGAATGTTTTAATAAGCGGGGTTGAGTTCATTTCACCCATTTTTCTCTACTTTGGGGCGATTTGGAGCTTCTTGAGAGGAGCTTTCACCTAGCAACTTGGAGGTAAGTTAATCCTACCTATTATGAGTTAAATACATTGATTATGTGTAGATGTTAACATGGAAATTAGTGAAAAACTTGGGGTTTGAGGGAAACCCTAGAAAATGGGAATTAATGGATTTTGACCACGGTTTTGGGCATGAAATTAAGAGTAAATGGTATATTTGAGTTCGTAAGGTTATGGGTAAGCTTTATCTTCAAAAAAATTTGGAATCCGGGCATGTGGGCCCAAGGGAAATTTTGTCAACTTTTCGATTGGGATTAGGAATTGTTATAAATTAGATTGTAACGAGTAATTGAACATATATTAGTGGATTTGCATAATTATTGGCTAGTTTTGGTGCATTCAGCATTGATTCGAGTCTTCGGAAGGGCGTGAAATGCTGGTTATGTATCTTCGGGGAGAGGTGACTCTCTTTTCTAACCTTATAAGAGGGAATTGTCCCCATAGGTGAGTTAATTGCTTATGTCCGGGTAGTTTAGGGCCCAAAAGTATGCTTACTTGTAATACTTGCAACCTTGTTGACAAACTTAAAAATGCTTAAACTATATCGAACGTGTAAATGAAATTTTAAAAGGCTAGATGTCATTTCTTGACTTTTAAAAGAGAAACTTGCCTTTTCCTAAATATTTGCTCCTTGATGAATTATTGATTTTATTGATTGAATGTGTTTATATTTTGTGGAACAAGCTGAATGCCTCGGTAGATTAAATACATGTATCTATGGTTCGCGCAATTCGACCCTCTGGCAGTGCACAGTTTAAATATTGTTGGATCGGACCGTAAGACCTCGGCATGATTTGCGCATGCTTGTATTTCTTGCCTTGAAATTCATTGATGTTGATAATTGTTTCTCCCTGGCTTGAGATAAGTGCTTTAATGATGAAAACGAATCTGGAAATTTCCTATTAATATAAGAATAGTTTACATGCTCCATGCTATTGAGTTACGGCCACTTGTATGTATGTCCTCGATTCACTATAGTATTGGTATATTATTGTTAGACCACTAGCAAGTGTCGAAATCGGCCTATCGTCTCTACTTCTTCGAGATTCGACGGGATACTTGTTGAGTACACGTTGTTTTCATACTCATGCTACACTTGCTGTGCATTTTTATTACACATGCACATGCATCTCTAGAGGCCTATTAGGCATAGCAGCATGGTTGATACATAGACTAGGGTGAGCTACACTTCTTGATACGACGCCAACCAACAAAGTCTCTTTCAAATTATTGTATTTACTTTCTGTCCAATTTGTAATCCAGACGGTTGTTGTATTATATTTCTTCCTAGAGATAGCTCATGCACTTGTGACACCGGGTTCTGGGATGGTTATGTGGTATTTTGTATTGACTTCTTGACATATATATTTAAATTGAACTGAATATCTTTTATTAGTAAAAATTGAAGAAAAACCAGAGTTTTCACAATTATTTAAAGGATAATTTAATTAAGTATTTATGATTGGCTTGCCTAATAGCGGTGTCCGACGCCATCACGACCCTTAGTGTATTTTGGGTCGTGACAACCTTAAGCGGGGTTCGAACAAATTCTCACTAAGGGACTATCTATCAAGCCCAATGGCAACCTTACCTCAAGTTCGAGCAAGTCCTCACTCAGCCATAAAGCCTAAGGGATACTTTTACTTCGAGTTCAAGCAAATCCTCACTCGACTTCAAAGCCCATGGGCTACCTTAACCCGAGTTCGAGAAAATTCTCACTCGGGGACTATCTATCAAGCCCAATGGCTACTTATTTTGAGTTTGAGCAATTCCTCACTCGGCCATAAAGCCTAAGGGATACTTTTACTTCGAGTTCGAGAAAGTCCTCACTCGACTAAAAAGCCCAAGGGCTACCTTAACCCGAGTTTGATCAAATTCTCACTCGAGGACTATCTACCAAGCCCAAGGGCTACCTTATTTAGAGTTCGGGAAATTCCTCACTCGGCCATAAAGCCTAAGGGCTACTTTTTTTTTTGAGTTCGAGCAAGTGCTCACTCGACTGCAAAGCCCAACGGCTACCTTAACCTGAGTTCGAATAAACTCTCACTCGGGGACTATCTATCAAGCCCAAGGGCAATATTATCTCGAGTTCGAACAAGTCCTCACTCGACCATAAAACCTAAGGGCTACTTTTACTTCAAGTTCGAGCAAATCCGCACTTGATCATTAAGCTTAAGTGCTACCTCTACTCAATTTCGAATGATAATTCGGGGTCCAACAATCAGAAACAGTCAAGGGCAGTACTTATTATCGGTCCTTACCATCTCAAACTTTGGACCTTTGAATACAACATCATAATTTTATGTTAAAGAGCTTTGACCCTTACATAAATTAACAATAGATTCAGAAGCCATGGAAGGGAAAAAAGTTTTATATATATTCATCAAAACCTTTTTACAAGGGCAATATGGCCCAATGGAAGTTCTTTACAAAAGGCCAAAGCGGCCTCAACAGAAAAACAAAAACTATTTAAAAGCCTAAGTGGTATCTCCACCATTGGGGTTTTTTAAACTTTCGGATTCACTTAAGCTTTCAAATTCTTCATCATCATCGGGATAGGCTAATTTCCCAGTTTCCGCTTCCAGCTTCTTAGCATTCTCGATCTCAGTTGAAAGGTCGATGTCTCGAGCATTGATTTTCTCAAGGGTTTCCATTCGAGATTGACATTTGGCATGCTTGGCAATCCTCTCTTCTCGAATCTGAGCGGCCTCGGCAACCTCAATTGCTCAAACCTGTGCAACTTCAGCATCAGTTCAATAGATAGACACAACTGCATCGGCATTGTCCTTGGTCGCTTCAATCTCTAATTTGGCAGTTTCGAGCTCTATGACCAGCTTCTCTCGATCGAAAATTGCTGAACCCAACTGAGACTGGAACTCCTTGATTTTCTTGGATGGCACCAAGGTTTTATATTTTATTCTTTGGAGCTAGATTTCAGCCGAAGCCTGCTGGACCCAGGCAGTCTTCTTTTAGGAGCCCAAAAGATCCATGGGCTTTTATCTTCGGCCTCAGTATTTACAGTTTCTACCTCTTCACGGAGCTGCCCGATTATGACGATCTTTTGTTGGACTTGCGGGTTCGGATCGTTAAGTCACTATGCCTAATTCCTCTTCAGTAACTTCAAATATTCTGTTTACCTGGTCGACCAGATCGGCATGCTCTTCTTGGGCCATCTATAAATCATCTCGAAGGCTCCTAACCTCCACTTCTATTTTCTCACTCAGAAGTTTGAAGGCATCCTTATTATCAATGAGTCCCCCGACCTCGGCTTAATACCGGCTCAACTCCTTTCAATATCAGAGGAAGGCTTCATGATGAAGCAGCGAAGCCTGCAAAACACGAAAAAGGAAATTATATAAAAAAGCATAAGTGCAAAACTTGGAATTGTCAAAGATATTTAAGGGTACCCGATTCAACACCTATTGAGATTCATTGAACATAAAGGGCATCTCCACTTCGTCCATTTTAGCCTGGTCCTGCTTGGTTACTAAACATCGAAGGTAGCTAGCCACCCCTATGGGGGCAGAAAGGACCTAAGCATCCTTCGGGACCGAGATAACTATTAATCTCTTGCGCTCGGGATCGACACTTGGAGCTGGAACTCGATTGATCGATTTAAGTATTGAGGAAGCCTCACTCGAACTCTTCCTCGATACTTCCAAATCACCCCGTCCGGTGACATCCTCCACTCTAATTAAGTAACCACGGAAAGGGTCCTCTGCTTCGTGGACCTCTTCACCAAGGATAGTCACCACCGCCTGAGATTCCTTGATACTTGACTCAATAAACGAAGGAAACCGAAGGGGAATCCTTGATATTTATCACCCCAAGTGAATCTTTTGAGGTGAGTTTGTCATGCCCTAAAATCTGAGGAGCGCGACTGGCGCTCAACCGAGTAAACCCGACTGAGCAAGCCTGTTATGTTTCATTCTTCCCAAACTAATTCATGAATAAATAGGAGATGGACTCCATTGATCATACTTAGTAAGTATTTCATGAACAACTTCCACATTATTTCCATTAGAAGCTTAAAACATGATTATCAAGATATTTCAAGTTTATAAACCTTTGCCAAACGTCAATATTGCTACTTTAATTCCCAATACCAAACACCGCCCACAACCTGTCTACAGAGCCTCTAAATATAACTGAAGAATAATATGGAAACGCCGGCAACAAGGCTCCAGCTATACCTCAAAATATAAAGTATATGATAAATAACGGGACAGGACCCTGAAATGAAGTGGGGCTCACCAAGTCAGCTGAAAGGATGACGTGACACTGGTTGCGACCAGCACTCCCTTCGATAGAACCACCTACATCCATTTAAAGATGTAGCACCCCTGGCCATGTAATGTTAAATTAGAGTATGTTGAATGCTGATTAAGGTTGGAAACTGTTTATAGACCTGGATTGATTTTATA
>MU717455.1:6629-32492 GCA_026770625.1 Nicotiana glauca | reverse complement strand
ACAAACCGTTCAAACTTCCCTTCATATATCTGAATTTATAATTTTTTGAAATTTTAATTAAATGAACGTGGGGGAAAACGTTTTACTCCACAATTTTAGGTAAAACTTTTTACCTTCAACTTACCCTAAATTGTCTCTGCAAAATCACGATACGCGCAACTGTGTAACCCACGATTTACTATACTGGGTAGCAACTGATCAAAACTGCAAATATATATTTCTTCCAAAACTATACCTGCTTCAATTCTACTATTCGTTTTTCTATCAAGATTTCAAGAAAACTTATGTCTTATGCAAAAGATGTCTACTCACAATGATTTCATCAAGGATATAACAATTTCAAATATGCAATGGAAGTTGAAAGTTCGGGTTGTCCGTATGTGGGAAATACCAGATCGTTTTAATCCAGGCACTATATTCTCGATTGAATTGGTTCTTGTGACGACCCAACATATCGTCTCATGAGAACCGCTCCGTTTCCCCATTTCCTTCTTTGTTATGCTTCATTATTAGTGTGTTGTGTGAACGAGTTGAATTGGGTTGATTTTTGGAAGGAAATGAGACACTTAGTCTCTTAAGGAAGGCTTGTTTTGGTAAAGTCAACCGGATGTTGACCTATGAGTTAGAGGGATCGGATGTGGATTTCGACGATTCGGTTAGCTTCGGGGGATTTGTGACTTAGGAGTGTGATCGGAAGTGATTTTGGAGGTCCGGTGTAGAATTAGGCTTGAATTGGCGAAGTTAGTATTTTGGCGAATTCCGGTTGATAGGTGAGATTTTGATTTGAGGGTCGGAATGGAATTTCGAGAGTTGCTGTAGCTTCATTAGGTGATTTGGAATGTGTGTGAAAAATTTCAGGTTATTCGGAGGTGATTTGGTTGGGTGTTTGATCAAATGCGTGTTTCGGATGTTTTAGAAGAACTTAGGCTTGAATCCGATGTAAATTTTGTGTTTTGATGTTAGTTTTGGTGTTTTGAGAGTGAAACTAAGTTTGAATGATCCTATGTGACATGTTATTATGTTCGTATGCGGTCCCGAGGAGGTCGGGTAAGTTTCAGATAGGTTTGGGCTGCGTTGTGCTCGTTTTTCTTATGCTTCGATGTCGTTTCTTCAAGCATAAATAATATTATATTGAACAAATGAGCCCCGATTACTTTTTTTTGATGAACCATTAGATCCGTATCGTAATTACAAACCCGTAGCAAAAAGAATCGTCGAATTTGGACATCGTATGAGGATTTTATGGCCATTTTACCAAGGTTGCCCAGATTTTCAGGTTAATGACGAAATTGCTCCTGACGGTGTATTAAAAACCTGCACTATTTGCAAATCTTAAAACCTACATATCTCCTTCATTATAAGGTCAAATTGAGTGATTCAAAAGCCTAAATTCGTTATAATTTCACAAGGAATCCATTGGGAGCAGTAAAACGCGTGAACAGTATACCTATAATGAGCAGGTCGAGTTTTGCTTCTTATTTTTGAACGGGAAGAAGCTTCTGAGGTGATTTTTAAGAGAGAAAATCAGTGGGTATCATAGAGATAAGTGATTTGATTATCAAAACTCATTTATGGGTGATTATAGACAATAATCCCAGCCTTTAATTCATGAAGAACAGTAGAAAAATAGTACTTTGGGGCCTGAGATTATAAGACCTTTAGCGGTCGATTTGAGGGGTCAAATGGGCTCCGATTTTGGTGTTCTTTATATGTATGGAATCGAGATAAGATGAAGAACAATTTTCATTAAAAAAATTTGAGTTTAGAGTAGTGGGCCTGGGACTCGGGTTTTGTCAATTTAGGGATTATTGATGTTTTTCGATTATTTTCGATTGGGTATTGATCCTATAGCATAATGTGACGTATATGTTGTGGTTTTGGTCAGATTCGACGCACGAGGAGGTCTATTTGAGAGGCAAGGGCATAGCGAGCTAGGATTTTGGCCGGCTTGAGGTTAGTAATAGATGTAAATGATGTGTTGAGGGTTTGAAACCCCGAATTTGCACATCGTAGTGCTATGTTGAGGTGACTTGCACGCCGGATAACGGGTGTGGGGTAGAGCACCATCGAGAATTGTGACTTGGTCCTTTCCGCTTAATAAAATTACTACCTAATTGATTGAAGCTTAGTTGATATCCTTATAAAAATGGATTAATTATCATAATTGGGCCTCGTGCCAACTGATTGCATCCTTCAGGGATTGATCTTACTGGTTTCTTACCACTTTTACATATAATTGAACTCAGTCCTAGTATTTAATATTGTTTTACAAACTCAGCCGCATTAATTGAATTTTGAGACTTTAATGATATTTTCACTGTTGTTTGGGCTGAGTACTATTATTTTATTGATGCCCGAGGGGCTTATGATGTTTCCCGGACTGAGAAGGCTTTCAGGCCTTGAGTGTGATGTGAGGAGGCTTTAAGGCCTCGAGTGTGATGTGAAAAGGCTTTCAAGCCTTGAGTGTGATGTGAGGAGGCTTTCAGGCCTCGAGTGTGATGTGAGAAAGCTTTTAGGCCTTGAGTGTGATGTGAGGAGGCTTTCAGGCCTCGAGTGTGATATGAGGAGTCTTTTAGGCCTTATGTGTGATGTGAGAAGGCTTTCAGGACTTATGTTGATATAGCGCTTGGGCCGTAAGGGGCCCCTCCGGAGTCTGCACACCCCAAGTGAGCGCCGTCAACGATAAATAAATGGAGCGGGCTGCACGCCGCAGCGGGTATTAGAGAGTACTGTACTATTTGTTGCATTTCTTAATTGATTGTCATTCATTTACTTATCTGTTGTAGCATCATTGTTTTCATTCATTTATTGAGTTGATATTATCTGGACTAAACTGCTATAATTATTGCTTACATTGTGCCTATCCAGGATTTCTTACTCTCAACCCTTATTTATGTTTATTACTCTTTGGGTTGGAAGTACTCACATTACTCCCTGCACCTTGCGTGCAGATCTAGGTGCACCCACTGAGGCTGAGTGAGGATTTCTCTGCCGAGCATCGTATTTGGGAACATTAAGGTAGCTGCATGACGTCTGCAATCCTGATCTTCCCATATAACCTATTTGCTTTATTTCCGCACTTCTTTAGAGTAATATGTAGTAGGTCCATACCCGTGCATTAGAGGCTCAGACTTGTGACACCGGATTCTTCGGACTGCGTAGTAGTAGTATTTCTACTTAGGTTTTCCGCATGTTTTAACTATATTTCAGAGTTTTAGTATTATGACTTAGTAATTATTTGTGTTAATTGAATCATGAACTGTACAAAAAGGGTTAAGGTTGTTAAATTGGTCGGGATTTCCTAGCAGTGTGTTAGGCACCATCACGACCGGGGTTGGGGTCATGACAATTTGGTATCAGAGCTTAGGTTACTTGGTCTCGCGAGTCATGAGCCAGTTTAGTAGAGTCTCGTGGATCGGTACGGAGATGTCTGTACTTATCTTCGAGAGGCTGCAGAACCTTTAGTAAAACTTCACAATCTTGAATTCTTATCGTGCGTCCTTGATTTAGTTTGAAAATAAACTCTTGAAATTCCTTCCATATGTTCGTACGCACGCATGAGCGCTCAGTGTCAGATGTGCCTTGATGGCTTGTGATTACCCGATCGAGGGGCGAGATGTAATCCCTGTGAGTTTATGTTGGGCCAGTCTGGAGGACTTGAGGCCGGATCTTTGCATATGGCTTGAGCACCGAGGTGCTGATTGTGTGAGCAAGTGTTTCGAACTTATATATTCAGTATTGCCTCTATTAGTGGGAGTGACGGATGGTTAGCTACGTGGTGAGTATGTTAGTGCTGCGAGATGTATCTGTGTGACTTGGAAGTGATGAGGAAGGTCTAATGGATGATAGAAGAACTATTAGGTGTTTGAATTCCATTGTGATTCGAGGTATAGCCCGAGTTATGGGCGCGCGAAGAATCTTTGCATGTTTCTAGTTGAGATTGAAGTAAAAAGTTTATGTTGCGGTATAAGTTCAGACTCAGGAAGACTAAGCGACTGCGTACAGTTTAGGACAGTGGAAGGTATACAACAATGTTAACTGACGGTAAAGCGATTGAGTCATCTCCTGCGAAGAGTTTTAGGGTCGTGTGACCCTTATGTGAATGATAGAAGATCTCATGTGCCAGTGAATTGTAAGTGTTAAAGTTTGAAATTTTGGGTCGCATAAGAGAGTGAGTTTAACTGTTGCGAGATCGGCCGAAGAGTTAAAGGTACTAGATGAAATGTGTTTACACAAGCTTACCTAGGATTTGAGTTTAATCTCAGTACGGTATTAAGGCAGCAGTAGAGTATATGCGTTATGAGTATTGTGTGTTCTGATCTATGGCTTCGAGCCAAGTTGGGGAGCTTGCTATTGGTTAGCTGATTGTACGGTTGTGTGCTATGTTGGTTCTGATTTGAGGCATGCTGGCGAATTAGTTTTGGTTGTGGAAATTGAGCCGAGGATAGAACGAGCGAAGGAAAATTTTGATAAAGGTTATATGGTGCTTTGTAGATGTGTGAAAATAATAGGATGTCTTGTGTTGTTGTTGGTAAAGAATGCTCAGTATATAGAGAAGGAAGATGCTTGTTTTTATTGGGATGAGGTCGTATCCTGCGGTGTCAGAGTGCTAATGAGGCACAAGTGGTTTTGTTAGTTGAGCAGGCTAAATGCAAGTTGAATAGAGTGAATGAATTTTGAAAATGGTTCTAATGTGTTCAAGATTCTACATGTAACAATGGGGTATCTTAAAGTAGCATATGTGATTAGGAACCGAGTCTCCATTGGAAGAGTTCAAGACTTGTGGTATTTCTATGTTAATTATGGGATTCTATGTATTAGTATCTGGAAAGTAAAGGTAACGAATTTAGATTCGCAGGAAGTTCTTCAGAGTAAAGTATTTTGGAATGTGGTGTTTCTGGGAATAATTGAGCGATGATTCAGTGGCTTATGGGTCTTAGACAGTGTGGTCTTGTGCTTGGGTCTCGTGTAGTGAGCCTGGGTTGAGGAACTGTGGTGCTACAGCAAGAGGGAATATCAATTTGATGATGAATCAGAAGGGAAATTAGATAGATGGAATAGCTTGATAGTAGACCGAATCAGTATGGTAAGGATATGATTAGTTCTTCGTATATGTTCGAGGTAATGAGCCTTACAAGTATTTTGCAACAATGCTCTTGGGTTTTTGATGGCTTGCTTAGCTTGGTCGAGTTATAAGGATTCCATCCTGGCAATTTAATTTATGTAAACGGAATTGAGAGAGTTCTTGTTGATTTCTACCGTAGTTGAAGAGGTACATTTTCTACGAATATGAGAGACATGGAATGTGTAATGATTTTTCTTCTAGATGGGATCAATGGAAGTTTTTGACTAGTTGAGTGCGTAGATGTCTGTGGCTCGGAAGGTAGATAAAAGTTTTCTTGCTATCCTTGGATGGTATGGTATATGCGATATGTTGTGGATGATCGATATTTGCGAGTACGAGGTTTCAGTTCAGTTCTGAAAAGTAGTTCATAAAACTCTTAGGCAACGGGTAGCCTCAGATAATCAAGGAAATGGTGCTGCTAATTGGAAGCGATTTAACGAGAGTATATGTCTCAGAAAAAGGGTAATGTGATTAAACTGATGATACTTCGGTAGTATTGCGGCATTTTCTTGTTGGATCAACTGGTGGTATTCAGGTTTGCTTGGTGGCACAGGAAATTTTAAATTATCTATCGTGGAGTGATGGGGTATTTAAGGTGTGGTATGCGTTCGAACGGCAAAATTGGGATCAGGTATGATGATTCGTGTGCTATATGGAGTTGGAGACTGGGAGTTCTCATGTATAGGCTATGTCGTGGTTGTGGATCGTGTGTATTCGGCACCATTTAGCGACAATCGAGATTTGGAGGCTCGAATGGATCTTTATTTGCTGGTATGTTAGATTTTGGATGTGATGTTAAAATTCAGACTGGTTGTCTTAGTGTTAGGTGATTCTGCACTATTGCGCTACGGGCTATGCCGGAAATGCCACAGGTTGAGTGGCGAGGTGTATTGGATTATGTTCTTGCAGAGTAGTTTATATTTCAAAGACCCAGCGGATAGCTGGGAAGGATTGCTTTTCTTAATTGAGCCTTCGTGATGGATATCAGTGCAGAGGTTTCTACCATTGGTTCCATTCCGGTGTTAAGGGACTTTTCGGATGTGTTTCTTATGGCCGGGCATGTCGCCGGGCGAGGTTGTGGATTTCGATACTGATTTGGTGTCGGGCACCGTATCGTACGGCTCCGGCATGAGTTATAGTAGTGGAAGGAGCAGCTTCAGGCTTCTTGGTAATGAGTTCATTGGTAGGCCGATCTGGATACATGTTTATCTTAAGTTAGCTTGGTTTGACCCGAATTGTATTGTTGAGGGATAGGTTGATTCGATCGTTATTGAGCTTGTTAGTGATCTGAGGAGAGCTATGAGTTGCTTTTTGGTGTTGTGAGACGTTATGATTTGTTGGTTATGGGCATATGTGGTGCAGTTCTATTGGGGATTCATAGTGAAAGTCGAGCGGGAAGAGTAATTGGGTGTTGCTCGGTAAATAAAGTATTGGTTATGACCTATCGGGTTGCGTGGCATATGTAATTTGTTTCACCGTGGGTGTAATGAATTGCTTTGGTTCCAGACATCAAATTGTGCGTGGCTGTCGATTTTGAGCATAGTGACTTGAGGTCTTTCATGTGTAACAGTGTTTGGGTAGGATCGCGCATTGTAGCGAGGCCACGTGGAGATATGACCTTTTGGGGTAGATTTAGGTGTTTTATTTTTATGATGTGAGACGGGGTCTCAGCCTTGTGTTGTGATGGTACTGATGAGCTTGAGGTATAGTTCTTTCGTTTCAGTCATTTTTCATGATTTGAGTATGTTCAGACCGTTTCTTATTGGTGCGTGTATTATGCAAGTTGTGGCTTAGGCCTGTATTGAGGCATCATATCACCAGAGTGGTGTGTTGGATTCGAGGTGATCATTAAGGTCACTAATGAATACGAACGGATTTGATTTCAGCTTGTTGGAAGGATAATATCGAGGTTCAGCTCAGAATCTGCTGTGGTATTAGTCAAAAGGGAAGTGGCTTCATGAATGGTTGATCTGAGAAATGGTTACGGTTTATTGCGTGTTTCATTTATAGTTGGCAGTATATAAAAGTGTCGGAATAAGACCTTAGTTGATAAGAGGTTTTCTATCGGTATTCGGGTATTGTGGGCAACTGCTGTGAATAGAATTTATCGTTTCGAGTGTTTGGGTTATGTAGTATATCATATGATTGAGGTTTATTACAACTAGTTCGGGCTTCTTCTGAGTATCGATGTGAGTTCTGATCTTGTGTATGATTTCGGAAAGTGCAATGTGGTTCTATGGTTTATGGACTAGATGGATTGTGAAATTTCAGCTATGTTGTGCCATCGGACCTATGCGAGATAGGGTGACGTGGGATCACCCCCGGTTATATGCTTGGTAAGGTCATTCAGCTATTGGTTGGCTTTTAGGACAACTCTGGGTACGCTCGAGGACAAGCATTTGTTTAAGTTGGGGATGATGTGACGACCCGGCCCGTCGTCTCATGAGAACCGCTCCGTTTCCCCCATTTCCTGCTTCGTTATGCTTCATTATTAGTTTCTTGTGTGAACAAGTTGAATTGGGTTGATTTTTGGAAGGAAATGATACACTTAGTCTCTTTAAGGAAGGCTTGTTTTGAAAAAGTCAATCGGACGTTGACCTATGAGTTAGAGGGCTCGGATGTGGATTCCGACGATTCGGTTAGCTTCGGCGGATGATTTGTGACTAAGGAGTGTGATCGGGAGTGATTTTGGAGGTCCGTTGTAGAATTAGGCTTGAATTGGCGAAGTTAGTATTTTGGCGAATTTCGGTTGATAGGTGAGATTTTGATTCGAGGGTCGGAATAGAATTTCGAGAGTTACTGTAGCTTCGTTAGGTGATTTGGGATGTGTGTGAAAAATTTCAGGTAATTCAGAGGTGATTTGGTTGGGTGTTTGATCAAATGCGTGTTTCGGAAGTTTTAGAAGAACTTAGGCTTGAATCCGATGTAAATTTGGTGTTTTGATGTTAGTTTTGGTGTTTTGAGAGTGAAACTAAGTTTGAATGATCATATGTGACGTGTTAGTATGTTCGTATGCGGTCCCGAGGAGGTCGGGTGAGTTTCAGATAGGTTTGGGCTGCGTTGTGCTCGTTTTTCTTATGCTTCGACGTCGTTTCTTCAAGCATAAATGATATCATATTGAACAAATGAGCCCCGATTACTATTTTTAATGAAGCATTAGATCCGTATCGTAATTATGGACTCGTAGCAAAAAGAATCGCCGAATTTGGACATCGTATGAGGATTTTATGGCCATTTTACCAAGGTTGCCTAGATTTTCAGGTTAATGACGAAACTGCCCCTGACGGCATATTAAAAACCTGCAGTATTTGCAAATCTTAAAATCTACATATCTCCTTCATTATAAGGTCAAATTGAGTGATTCAAAAGCCTAAATTCATTATAATTTCACAAGAAATCCATTGGGAGCAGTAAAACGCATGAACAGTATACCTATAATGAGCAGGTCGAGTTTTCTTCCAATTTTTGAATGGAAAGAAGCTTCTGAGGCGATTTTTAAGAGAGAAAATCAGTGGGTATCATAGAGGTAAGTGATTTAATTATAAAAACTCATTTATGGGTGATTATAGACAATAATCCCAGCCTTTAATTCATGAAAAACAGTAGAAAAATAGGACTTTGGGGCCTGAGATTATAAGACCTTTAGCGGTCGATTTGAGGGGTCAAACGGACTCCGATTTTGGTGTTCTTTATATGTACGGAATCGGGAGAAGATGAAGAACAATTTTCATTAAAATTTTTTGAGTTTTGAGAAGTGAGACCGAGACTTAGGTTTTGTCAATTTAGGGATTATTGATGTTTTTCGATTGGGTATTGATCCTATAGCATAATGTGACGTACTCGTTGTGGTTTTGGTCAGATTCGATGCGCGAGGAGGTCTATTTGAGAGGCAAGGGCATAGCGAGCTAGGAGTTTTGGCCAGCTTGAGGTTAGTAATAGATGTAAATGCTGTGTTGAGGGTTTGAAACCCCGAATTTGCACATCGTAGTGCTATGTTGAGGTGACTTGCACGCCGGATAACGGGCGTGGGGTAGATCACCATCGGGAATTGTGACTTGGTCCGTCCCGCTTAATAAAATTACTACCTAATTGATTGAAGCTTAGTTGATATCCTTATAAAAATGGATTAATTGTCATAATTGGGCCTCGTGCCAACTGATTGCATCCTTCAAGGATTGTTCTTACTGGTTTCTTACCACTTTTACATATAATTGAACTCAGTCCTAGTATTTAATATTATTTTACAAACTCAGCCGCATTAATTGAATTTTGAGACTTTAATGATATTTTCACTGTTGTTTGGGCTGAGCACTATTATTTTATTGATGCCCGAGGGGCTTATGATGTTTCCCGGACTGAGAAGGCTTTCAGGTCTTGAGTGTGATGTGAGGAGGCTTTCAGGCCTCGAGTGTGATGTGAGAAGGCTTTCAGGCCTCGAGTGTGATGTGAGGAGGCTTTCAGGCCTCGAGTGTGATATGAGAATGCTTTCAGGCCTCGAGTGTGATGTGAGGAGGCTTTCAGGGCTTATGTTGATATAGCGCTTGGGCCGTAAGGGGCCCCTCCGGAGTCTGCACACCCCAAGTGAGCGCCGTCGATGATAAGTAAATGGAGCGGGCTGCACGCCGCAGCGGGTACTAGAGAGTACCGTACTATTTGTTGAATTTCTTAATTGATTGTCATTCATTTACTTATCTGTTGCCGCATCATTGTTTTCATACTAAACTGCTGTAATTATAGCTTACATTGTGCCTATCCAGGATTTCTTACTCTCAACCCTTATTTATATTTATTACTCTCTGGGTTGGAATTACTCACATTACTCCCTGCACCTTGCGTGTAGATCTAGGTGCACCCACTGAGGCTGAGTGAGGATTTCTCTGCCAAGCATCGTATTTGGGAACATTAAGGTAGCTGCATGACGTCCGCAGTCCTGATCTTCCCATATAACCTATTTGCTTTATTTCCGCACTTCTTTAGAGTAATATGTAGTAGATCCACACACGTGCATTAGAGGCTCAGACTTGTGATACCGGATTCTTCGGGCTGCGTAGTAGTAGTATTTCTACTTAGGTTTTCTGCATGTTTTAACTATATTTCAGAGTTTTAGTATTATGACTTAGTAATTATTTGTGTTAATTGAATCATGAACTGTATAAAAGGGGTTAAGGTTGTTAAATTGGTCGGGCTTGCCTAACAGTGTGTTGGGCACCATCACGACTGGGGTTGGGGTCGTGACAGTTCTACAAGATGAAAAGGTATTTTAAATATGTTATTGGCTTGCTAATTCCTTTTTGGTCTTCGAAATTACAATATCATTATAGATATATTTGATTTGCTCTTCGAAATTGTTATATGAATATTTGATTTACTTGCAAGTGTAAAACAAGTTTATTGCCAATCTTGACCACCTGTACATCTGTAAAAACATTCTTAGATAGCAGCTCAATTTTATATATACACACAGTAGGTGGACTTCACTGGATTTATTCGAAAGCATGACTTCTGTTTTCATGTTGTTCTGCTAAGGCATGTTGTCATCACATACATAGAACATTAAGCTATAAAGACTATTGGTTTATACAAAGGTTGTCTGAAAAATTACATAACTGATGTCGACTACCTTTATTTTAAGAATGCAAAATCTAAGAATGCAGAATATAAGAATGCAGAATATAGATAGATTTCGACTACAAAAAATGCAGAATATAGATTTTGTATAGTTGCAAGTGTTAAACAAGTTTATTTCCAATCTTGACCACCTTGAAATCTCTATAAACTTTCTAGGAATTAGCAACCCAACTGTATATATACACACAATAGTATATATGTTAGTAATTCAAATAATCCATCATGGAGTTGAACATGATGTAACAAATATATCAATCATGCTTTCTTCCTCGACAGACTTGCATCTTAGCTGCTAATTCAATTACTATTGTACTAATTGTGCCAATTCTCTGTTTCTTTGTTTTGTATTGGTCCTAAAAACAGGTGTTTAAATATAAAAAGGGGACAAAAGCGTTTTAAAAACAATTTTTTGAATAGCAAAAAACAATTTAACTTGCAAATCTGAATTTTTTTCTCTATTAATGTCACTAATTAATTTGTTTAACTCTACTATTTAAAACTATAGTTAATATAAATACTATTACTATAAAAATTGTAATCTCTGTTATTTATTGTTCTTTGTAGGGCGATCATATACATGCTTCTATTGGCAAGTCAGTTTTGCATCTTTTCAATACAAAAATTAATAATCTTGGATTATATCTTATGGCGAACTTTATCATTTGCCAAAATAAGGAGAGGTTCAACACCACAAAACATAGATTGATGCTGACGTTTACTCAACGGACAACAGTGGCTGAAATAATTGATCCACTTTTCTCAATGAATATCTTTGATTGGGGACCATATTATCAATTGATAAATAAAGTTGATGTTAACGAGAGTGAATTATTTGGTAATAATTGTGTTTTACCTTAATTTATTTTTACATCTTTTTTTTAAGTTGTTTTTTTTTCGTTAAATGCTAATAGTTTGATGCTACCTATTTTAACATCTTTATTTTTAATAGATTGATGCTACCTATTTTAACAACTTTTTTTCCCTTTAGATATTATCGGAGAAATTGTCAATTTTAGTGAGGTACACACGCAAAAATAAGGTGAAATTTCTAGGAAATTTATGGACATCGAACTAGAAGATGCTGAGTAAGAATAAATAGACAACCATAGATTAATGATAGATTTTTTAAATACATATTCTAAAAATTATACCCTATTTCTATTTGACAGGAGGAACAAGTTATCTGCTACATTCTGGGGCGAATTTGTTGATCAAGTTATACCTCACTTTTTAAGTTCTAAAACCAGCCTGTTATTGTTGTTATGAAGCTCATAAAAGCCCATAAATTTCAAGGTAACATGCAATTATTCAATTTGACATTACTTTGTTAAAGTTATTCATTACGTGTTATACATAATTCTTTTTTTTGCAGATTCATATTCTGTGCGCAACACTTAGAATACATCAAAGTTGTGGATTGATCCTACTTTTCCTCAATCTGACGAGTTTAAAACACGGTTAAATATATTTTAATCATGTATCTAAACTCATATCTATCTTTTGATGTATAGTTCTATCTGTAATCCTCATTTATAAATATAGATTACTATCTGTTTGGGATAGTTGCTCTGAGAGGCTGATTCAAACCATCTCTCAACAAAGTTACTCTGTTTCGGATGAGTTAGAGAAGGGCATTGCTGAAGTTAAAACAATTGCCCAATTAGTGGATTCCATGCAAGTGAGTTAACTCTTTTTATCTTCTTTCTTTGAATTTTCAGAAGACTATCTTTTCTATTTGTTTTCTTTTGATATTTCAGCCATTGGTTCTCCTATTTTACTGTATTAAAATGTCATTAAAAATTTAGAAAATGATGAGTTTTTATATGATAGGTACTCTATTTGCATAAATATGTAGAGTTGAAATAATGTAAGTTGCTATAATATTGGATGGAACACATGGCAGGTTTGTTTATTCACTGAAATCGTTGGGTCTGATGTTAGTCTCTTTCTTCATATTAATGCACAAAAGGGAAATATAGTAACCACTCTTATCATATTGAAAATTTACTTCAAACTTAATATGTTACTACAATAACATTATCCTTAAACATGAACTCTTATATTTATGGAGATTCAGCTGTGTTTCATATTTCATACATAACATATATGAAATATGAAAACTCTACAAGAGGGCCTGAATTCACAGATCCTCCAACAAAAAACCCCCCCAAGGTCAGTATGTTGAGCTCTTGGCATTCTTAACAGTAGCAGCTTTAGCAGTAAACTTAAGTTGGGTGGCGCGATTAAACAAACTTTTAGGTTTAAGAGCCTTTCATCTCTTAAAGACAGTCCAGGCAGTCCCAACAGCATGCCTTGCCATGTCAAGCCCTTTGGTTGCCACTTTTGCTGCCTCTTACTATATGGTACACAAAAAGGCCAAATCTGCAGAAGTGAAAATTCAGTCAACAAAGGCCAAATTATGTATTAAGGCAGAGAAAGTGGTATCAACTATCATAGGAGCAAGTGTTGTATTTATTCATTATCATTGAATTGGATACCTGATATTCCATAAGAACACACTTAAGTACTGAACTTGGTATAAATTAAAGAGATTCATCATGAAAAAGTTAAATATTATGAGTTTATGAGCATTGTTCGATGGAAACTCAAACAGATAGTATAGGTTGGTCTGCCCCTGCCCCACATTTTGTGAAATCTTCCCCTTCCGTTTTACATACAATATATTCCACTTTTCTTCAGCACTTACTCTAGGCAAATCTATGCATGTCATTGTGATGACCCGACCCGTCGTCTCATGAATTACCGCTTCGTTTCTCCCATTTTATGCTTCTTCATGTTTCGTTATCGGTATGTGATGGGTGAGAGTCAATTTGGATTGGCTTTGATAAGAAATGAGACACTTAGTCTCTTTAAGGAAGGCTTAAGTTGAAAAAGTCAACCGGACATTGACTTATAAGTTATAGGGCTCGAATGAGATTTTTCGATGATTTGGTTAGCTTCAGGGGATGATTTGTGAGTTAGGAGAGTGATCGGAAGTGATTTTGGAGGTCTGGTGTAGAATTAAGCTTGAATTGGCAAAATTAGTATTTTGGCAAATTTCGGTTAATAGGTGAGACTTTGATCCGAGGGTCAGAATGGAATTCCGAGAGTTGCTGTAGCTTCGATATGTGATTTGTGACGTGTGTGCAAAATTTTAGGTCATTCGGACGTCGTTTGGTTGGGTTTTTGATCAAAGGCGTGTTTCGGAAGTTTTTGAAAGAACTTAGACTTGAATTTGATGTAATTTGACGATTTTAGTATTAATCGTGGTGTTTTGATGATTGGAGCAAGTTCGAATAAGGTATAGGATCATGTTTGTATTTTTGGTTGAGGTCCCGGGGGCCTCGGGGTGAGTTCGGGTGGATAAACGGAGAGTTTTGGAGTTGTTGCATGTTTAAGTTTGCTGGTATCTGGTGTTTTCACACCTGCGGCTATGGGACCGCAGGTGCGGTCTCGCAGAAGCGAGCGGGAAGGCGCAGAAGCGGAAAATTTGGTCCATGTCAGGTTCCGCAGAAGCGGAAGTTAGGACCGCATAGGCGGTCCCGCTAGTGCAAAATTTGGGCCGTAGAAGCGGTCAAGGCTCTTAAGTGGAGGTCCGCAGAAGCGGACGTGGACCGCAGATGCAGAAGTCGCAAAAGCGACATTTTTACCGCAGAAGCGGAATTTCCTGGGCAGTTAAATGAAATAGTTTTCTTCGCGAATTTTTGAAAGAACAACATTTTGGACTTCGAACTTGGAGAGCTTTGTGGCGATTTTGAAGAGGGTTTTGAGGGCTTTAATCAGGTATGTATTCTTGGACTTAGAATACGATTTTATGGTGTAAAACATGGATTTAGACTGAATAATCAAGGAATCAAAGGTAAAAAATGGTGATTTAGGGCTTGAACTTAAGAGAGTTTAAAATAGGGATTTGAGGGGCCAATGGACTCCGATTCTTGTGATTTTGATATGTATGACTCGTGGCGAGATGAGGAATCCATGGATGTGAATTTTATAATTTTTTGAGAAGTGGGCCCGGGGCTCGGGTTTTGCTAGTTTCGAGATCTTTGCTATTTTTTGATTGTTTCGATTGGGTATTGTTCCCTTAGCATATTGTGATGTATTCACTCGGATTTTGGTTAGATTCGACGCGCGTGGAGGCCGATTTGAGGGGCAAAGTCATCGCGAGCTAGAGATTTCACCGGTTCGAGGTGAGTAATGATTGTAAATGATATCCTGAGGGTTTGGAACCCCGGATTTGCACCCATAGTGCTATATTGAGGTGACTTGCACGCTGGATAGAGAGCGTGGGGTAGAGCACCGTTGGGGATTGTGACTTGGTCCGTCCCGATTATTGATTTTGCCGCATATTTCACTATGACTTGTTGTTTTTCACTATGATTTAGGCTTATTTCCATACTTGGGGTTATTGCCGACTGTTTGAGCTCCTTGTGAGCTATCATCACTGTTTTCCTCACTATTTGAAATATTATTTGAATTCAGTCCATTTGAATTACACTGTTTCATGATCTCAGCTATATTTTTACTCAACCTTGAGTTTTTAACTGACATTTGAACTATTATTGGCTGAGCATTATTGTTTTTACTGGTGCCCGAGGGGCTTATGATTATTTTGGACTGATTGAGGCCGAGGGCCATGTGTGAGGATATGTTGAGTGATGTGAGGAGGTTTTCAGGCCTCGAGTGTATTGTGAGGAGGCTTTTAGTTCTCGAGTGTATTGTAAGGACGCTTTTAAGCCTCGAGTGTATTGTGAGGAGGCTTTCAGGCCTCGAATGATATGTGAGGAGGCTTTCATGCCTTGAGTGTATTGTGAGGAGGTTTTCAGGCCTCATATTGATATGTAAAGGCTTTCAGGCCTTATTATGATAGCGCTTGGGCTGTAGGAGCCCCTCCGGAATCTGCACACCCACAGTGAGTGCGGGTACCCATGTGTTGTGATACTGAGCCCGAGGGGCTGATACTGCTTGAGTGATGTGATACTGAGCCCGACGGGTTGATACTGTTCTGAGTGATGTGATACTGTGCCCGAGCGACTGATACTATTCTGAGCGATTGATATTGAGCCCGAGGGGCGAACTTTTATGCGCTCATCTTGCATATTTAATTATTTTATTTTACATGTTATACTGTGGTACTTGTGCCCGAGGGGCGGATTTTCCGTGCTTATCAGCATTAACTGTTTTGAAATCATTTTAGTAATTATTGGAAAGACCATTTTCAAGAGAGATTTGAACTGAGCCAAGGCATTTCTAAAGATATCACAGATTTCACTATTTTTCTCAGAAAATTGTACCCAACTTCTATACAGCATGTTGGTTGCTTTACGTGATTTCTTGCTGCTCAGTTATTATTTACCTTTATTACTCACTGAGTTGGAGTACTCACTTTACTCCCTGCACCTCGCGTGAAGTTGCAGGTATTTATTCACCCGGTAGCGGGTAGTGGCCGCGTGGAGGCAGAGTTGTAGAGGTTTAGCGAGGTGACTGCCAGCGTTCGTAGCACCACAGTCCTTTTATGTTATTCATTAGTATTACTCAGTGTATTTCTAGACTATAAAGTGGGAATTTCATTCTTATAGATGCTCGTGGCTTGTGACACCCCGATTTCGGGCTGAGTAGGGATGGTTTCCCTATTTTATCACGTTTATTACGCATTATGATTTTATTATCTATGATTCAGACTTATTCATGCTAAGTAACTATTAAAAGAGGCATTGTTGTTCTGTTGCCTGGCCTTGTCTTCACGAGAGTCGCTATCACGACCGGGTTTGGGGAATTGGGTCGTGACAAGTTGGTATCAGAGCCTTGGTTACTAGGTCTCACGAGTTATGAGCAGTTTAGTATAGTCTCGCGGATCGGTATGGAGACATCTATATTTATCCTCGAGAGGCTGCAGAACCTTTAGGAAAACTTCACTTTCTTGGAATTCTTATCATGCATACTTAATTCAGCTTGAGACGTAACTCTTGAAATTCCTTCCACACGTCTGTGTGCGCACTTGAGTGCTCAGTATTATATGTGTCTTGATGGTTTGTGATTCCCCCGATCGAGGGGCGAGGTGTGATCTCCGCAAGTTTGATGTTGGGCCAGTCTGGAGGACTTGAGGCCGGATCTTTGCCTATGGCTTGAGCACCGAGGTGCATATTGTGTGAGCAAGTGTTTTGAACTTATATGTTCGGTATTGTCCTTATTAGCCGGAATGGCGGTTGGGTATTCATGTGATGAGTATGTTAGTACTGCGAGATGTATTTATATGACTTGGTAGTGACGAAGAAGTCAGCTGGATAATAGATGAACTGTTAAGTGTTCATTTCCTATTGTGATTTGATGTGTAGCCTGAATATGGGCGCGTGAAGAATATTTTTGTGTCTCCTAGTTGGGGAGTGAAGTGCATTACATGTGGTGATATGAGTTCAGACCCAGAAAGACTAAATGACTGTGTAATGTGTATGACGGTGGAAGGTATGCAGAAATGTTAAATTGAGGCGAAATAGGTGGGTTGACTCATGCAGAGTGTTCTTAAGTGGTATGATATGTGTATGTTAGGAGATCGCATGTGTAATTGAAGGGTACGTGTTGAAATTTGAAAATTCGGGTCGCTTAAGAGAGTGGACTCAACTGATGTGGGAATAAATGCAAAATTTGCAGAGAATTACAGTGCTAGATGATCTGTGTTTTCACAAACTTGTAAATGATTTGAGTTTAATATCACTATGGTATTGTGTCATCATTAGAGTATAATCATTATGGGTTATTGAGTGTGTCCTGATATATGGCTTTGAGCCAAGTTGGGGAGGTTGCTGTTGATTAGTCGATCGCACGGTCATGTGCTATGTTGGTTCCGTTTCGAGGTATGCTGGCGGATTAGTCCTGGTTGCAGAAATTGAGCCGAGGATGGCACGAGTGAAGCAAAATTTTGACAAAGGTTATATGGTGCTTCGTAGATATGAGAAAATAATAGGATGTCTTGAGCTGTTGTTGATAAAGAATGCTCAGTGTATAGAGAAGGAAGATATTTCTTTGTAGTGGAATGAGATCATATCCTGCGGTGTCAGAGTGCTAATAAGGCACGAATGGTTCTGTTCGTTAAGTCAGTTAATTTGTAGTTTGAATAAGAGTGAATGACTCTCAAGAATGGTTTTATTGCATTCAAGATTCTACATGTAACAATCAGGAATCTCAAGGTTGTGTATGTGGTCAGAGACTGTGTTTTCATCGGAAAGGTCAAGACTTGTGGTATTTTATGTTAATTATGGGGTTCTATGTATCAGTATCTGGAAAGTAATGGTAACGAATTCAGACTCGCAGGAAGTTCTTCAAAGTAAATTATTCTGGAGTGTGGTATTTTTGGGAACATTTGAGGGAGTATTCGGTGGCCTATGGGTCTTAGACAGTGTGGTCTTATGTTCGAGTCTCGTGTGGTAAACCTGGGTTGAGGTATTGTGGTTCTACAGCAAGGAGTAATATCAAGTTGATGATGAATCAGAGGGGAAATTTGATAAATGGAATAGGTTGATAGTAGACTGAGTCGGTATGGTAAGGGTATGATTAATTCTTCATATGTGTTCGTGGTAATGAGCCTTGCAGGCATTTTGCAGCAATGCTCTTGAGTTTTGGTAGCTTGCTTAGCTTGGTTTGGGTAGAAGGATTTAGTCTTGGCAGTTTAGCTTGTGCACATGGAATTGGGGGAGAGAGTCCTTGTTGTGTTTTACCGTGGTTTGGAGATGAATATATTTTCTATGGGTATGCGAAGCATGGAATGTGCAATGACTCTTCTTCTAGATAGGATTGATAGAAGGTCTTGGCTAGATGAGTTACAGTTCAGTTATGAAAAGAAGTTCATAAAATTCTTACGCAAACAGGTAGCCTCAGGTAATCAAGGAAATGGTACTGCTAAATGGAAGTGATTTGACGAGAGTATATGTCTCGGAAGAAGGGTAATGTGATTATACTTATGATACATCGGTAGTATTGCGGCGCTTTCTTGTTAGATCGACTGCTGAGATCTGAGTTTGTGTGATGGCACCGGGGAATTTTAGAATATCTTTCGTGGAATGATTGGGTACTTGAGGTGTGATATGTATTCACATGGAGGAATTTGGGATCAGGTATGGTGATTCGTGTGCTATATGGAGTTGGAGACTGGGAGTTCTCATGCTCAGGATATGCAGTGGTTGTGGATCATGTGTATCGACACCGTTTAGCGGCTATTGGGATTTGGAGGCCCGAGTTGATCTTTATTTACTTGGAATATTAGATTTTGGATATGATATTAGAGTGTAGACTAGTTGTCTCAGTGTTGGGTTATTCTAGACTATTGTGCTATGGACTATGTCGGAAAATACCACAGGTTGCGTGGTGAGGTATATCGGATTATGTTCTAGCAGAGTGGTTGTTATTCCAAAGACCAGCAGATGGCTGGGAAGGATTGCTTTTCTTAATTGGGCCTTCGTGGCGGATGTCAGTGCAGAGGTTTCTACCATTGATTCAGTTTCGGTATTGAGGGAATTTTTCGGATGTGTTTCTTATGGACGGGCATGTCGCCGGGCGAGATTGTATATTTTGGTATTTATTTGGTGCCGGGCACCACATCGTACGGCTCCGGCAGGAGTTATAGTGGTGGAAGAAGCAGTTTTAGGCTTTTTGGTATTGAGTTCTTTAGCAGGCCGATGTGGCTACATATTTGGCTTGAGTTAGCTTGGTTAGTCCCGAGTTGAATTGTTAAGGGATAGGTTGATTCGATCGTTATTGAACTTGTTAGTGATCTGGGGAGATCTATGAGTTTCTTTTTCTGTGCTGTGAGGCGTTATGATTTTTTGGATATGGGCACATGTGGTACGACTCTATGGAGGATTCATAGAGAAAGTCGAGCGGGAAGAGTAATTGAGTGTTGCTCGATAAATGGAGTATTGGTTATGGCCTATCGGTTTACGTGTCGTATGTTAATTTGTTTCACCGTGGGTGTAATAAATTGCTTTGGTTTCAGACATCAAATTATGCGTGGCCATCGATTTTGAGCATGGCGACTTGAGGTGTTTCATGTGTAACAATGTTTGGGTAGAATCACGCGTTGTGGTGAGGCCACACGGGGGTATGACCCTTCAGTGTAGATTCAGGTATTCTATTTCCATGATGTGAGACGGGGTCTCAGCCTTGTGTTGTAATGGTACTGATGAGCTTGAGGTACAACTCTTTCGTTTGAGTCATTTGTCATGATTTGAGTATGTTCAGATCATTCATCATTGGTACGTGTATTATGCAAGTTGCGGCTTAGGCCTGTGTTGAGGTGTCATATCACCAGAGTGGTGTGTTGGATTTGAGGTGATCGTTGGAGTCATGAATGAATGCGAACAGATTTGATTTCAGCTTGTTGGAAGGATAATATTGAGGTTCAGCTCGGAAATCTATTGTGGTATTAGTCAAAAGGGGAGTGGCTTCATGAATGGTTGATCTGAGAAATGGTTATGGTTTGCTACGTGTTTCATTTAT
Organism: Nicotiana glauca; assembly: GCA_026770625.1. Classification (NCBI taxonomy): domain Eukaryota; kingdom Viridiplantae; phylum Streptophyta; class Magnoliopsida; order Solanales; family Solanaceae; genus Nicotiana; species Nicotiana glauca. The sequence goes on along the minus strand of MU717455.1, from coordinate 12,250 downwards.
CGTTGGCAGTATAGGAAAGTGTTGGACTGAGACTTTAGCTAAATAAGAGGTTTTCTATCGGTATTTGGTTGTTGTGGGGAACTACTGTGAATAGAAGTTATCGTTTCGAGTGCTTGGATTATGTGGTATATCATATGATTTCACCTGAGGTTGCAAGTATGGGTTATTACAGCTGGTTCGGGACTATTCAAGTATATGTGTGAGGTTTTGATCGTATTGATGGTTCCAGAAGTGAAAAGGTTGTTCTATGATTTATGGGCTAGACTGGATTGTGTAATTTCGGTTAAAATGTGTTATCAGACCTATATAAGATAGAGAGATGTGGGATCACCCACGGGTATATGCTTGGTAAGGTTATTCAGCTGTTGATTGGCTTCTAGGACAACTCTGGGTACGCTCGAGGACGAGCGTTGGTTTAAGTTGGGGAGGATGTGACGACCTGACCCGTCGTCTCATGAATACCCGCTCCGTTTCCCCCATTTTATACTTCTTCATGTTTCGTTATCGGTATGTGATGGGTGAGAGTTGATTTGTATTGGCTTTGATAAGAAATGAGACACTTAGTCTCTTTAAGGAAGACTTAAGTTGGAAAAGTCAACCGGACATTGACTTATGAGTTATAGGGATCGGATGAGATTTTTGGTGATTCGGTTAGCTTCAGGGGATGATTTGTGACTTAGGAGAGTGATCGGAAGTGATTTTGGAGGTCCGGTGTAGAATTAAGCTAGAATTGGCGAAATTAGTATTTTGGCGAATTTTGGTTGATAGGTGAGATTTTGATCCGATGGTCGGAATGGAATTCCGAGAGTTTATGTAGCTTCGATATGTGATTTTTGATGTGTGTGCAAAATTTCAGGTTATTCGGACGTCGTTTGGTTGGATTTTTGATCAAAGGCATGTTTCGGAAGTTTTTGAAAGAACTTAGGCTTGAATTTGATGTAATTTGATGATTTTAGTGTAAATCGTGGTGTTTTGATGATTGGAGCAAGTTCGAATAAGGTATTGGATCATGTTTGTATTTTTGGTTGAGGTCCCGGGGGCCTCGGGGTGAGTTCGGGTGGTTAAACGGAGAGTTTTGGAGTTGTTGCATGTTTAAGTATGTTGGTATCTGGTGTTTTCGCACCTGCGCTTATGGGACCGCAGGTGCGATCTCGCAGAAGCGAGCGGGAAGGCGCAGAAGTGGAAAAGTTGGTCCATGTCAGGTTTCGCATAAGCGGAAGTTAGGACCGCATAGGCGGTCCCATTGGTGCAAAATTTGGGCTGTAGAAGCGGTCAAGGCTCTTAAGTGGAGGTCCGCAGAAGCGGACGTGGCCCGCAGATGCGAAAGTCGCAGAAGCGACATTTTTACCGCAGAAGCAGAATTACCTGGGAAGTTAAATGAAATTGTCTTCTTCGCGAATTTTTGAAAGAACAACATTTTGGACTTCGAACTTGGAGAGCTTTGTGGTGATTTTGAAGAGGGTTTCGAGGTCTTTAATCAGGTATGGATTCTTGGACTTAGAATACGATTTTATGGTGTAAAAACATGGATTTAGAATGAATAATCAAGGAATCAATAGTAAAAAAATGGTGATTTAGGGCTTGAACTTAAGAGAGTTTAAAATAGGGATTTGAGGGGACAAATGGACTCCGATTCTTGTGATTTTGATATGTATAGACTCGTGGCGAGATGAGAAATCCATGGATGTGAATTTTATAATTTTTCGAGAAGTAGGCCCGGGGCTCGGGTTTTGCTAGTTTTGAGATCTTTGCTATTTTTCGATTGTTTCAATTGGATATTGTTCCCTTAGCATATTGTGATGTATTCGCTCGGATTTTGGTTAGATTCGACGCGCTGGAGGCTGATTTGAGGGGCAAAGGCATCGCGAGCTAGAGATTTTACCGGTTCGAGGTGAGCAATGATTGTAAATGATATCCTGAGGGTTTGGAACCCCGGATTTGCACCCATAGTACTATATTGAGGTGACTTGCACGCCGGATAGAGAGCGTGGGGAAGAGCACCGTTGGGGATTGTGACTTGGTCCGTCTCGATTGTAGATTTTGCCGCATATTTCACTATGACTTGTTGTTTTTCACTATAATTTGGGCTTATTGCCATACTTGGGGCTTATTGTCGACTGTTTGAGCTCCTTGTGAGCTGTCATCACTGTTTTCCTCACTATTTGAAATATTATTTGAACTCAGTCCATTTGAATTACACTGTTTCATGATCTCAGCTATATTTTTACTCGACCTTGAGTTTTTAACTGACATTTGAACTATTGTTGGCTGAGCATTATTGTTTTTACTGGTGCCCGAGGGGCTTATGATTATTTTGGACTGATTGAGGCCGAGGGCCATGTGTGAGGATATGTTGAGTGATGTGAGGAGGTTTTCAGGCCTCGAGTGTATTGTGAGGAGGCTTTCAGGCCTCGAATGTTTTGTGAGGAGGCTTTCAGGCCTTGAGTGTATTGTGAGGAGGATTTCAGGCCTCGAGTGATATGTGAGGAGGCTTTCAGGCCTCGAGTGTATTGTGAGGAGGTTTTCAGTCCTCATATTGATATGTACAGGCTTTCAGGCCTTATTATGATAGCGCTTGGGCTGTAGGAGCCCCTCCGAAGTCTGCACACCCACAGTGAGCGCGTGTACCCATGTGTTGTGATACTGAGTCTGAGGGGCTGATACTGTTTGAGTGATGTGATACTGAGCCCGATGGGCTAGTACTATTCTGAGTGATGTGATATTGTGCCCGAGGGGCTGATACTGTTATGAGCGATTGATATTGAGCCCGAGGGGCGGACTTTTATATGCTCATCTTGCATATTTAATTGTTTTTTTTACCTATTATATTGTGGTACTTGTGCCCGAGGGGCGAATTTTCCGTGCTTATCAGCACTAACTGTTTTGAAATCATTTTCGTAATTATTGGAAAGACCATTTTCAAAAGAGATTTGAACTTAGCCAAGGCATTTCTAAAGATATCACAGATTTCACTATTTTTCTCAGAAAATTGTACCCGACTTTTATACAACATGTTGGTTGCTTTACGTGATTTCTTGCTGCTCAGTTATTATTTACCTTATTACTCACTGAGTTGGAGTACTCACTTTACTCCCTGCACCTCACGTGCAGTTGCAGGTATTTATTCACCCGGTAGCGGGTAGTGACCGCGTGGAGGCAGAGTTGTAGAGGTTTAGCGAGGTGACTGCCAGCGTTCGCAGCACCATAGTACTTTTATGTTATTCATTAGTATTACTCAGTGTATTTCTAGACTGTAAAGTGGGGACTTCATCTTATAGATGCTCGTGGCTTGTGACACCCCGATTTCGGGCTGAGTAGGGATGGTTTCCCTGTTTTATCACATTTATTCCGCATTATGATTTTATTATCTATGATTCAAACTTATTCATGCTAAGTAACTATTAAAAGAGGCATTGTTGTTCTGTTGGCTGGCCTTGTCTTCACGAGAGGCGCCATCACGATCGGATTTGGGGAATTGGATTGTGACAGTCATACTTTATATGTTCACCTCTCAGATGACATATTGGTTGACAACCATAATTTTTGTAATATAAAGTATGCAAATTATAGATTATTAGTTTTTATTTGCACATATACGCTCTCTCTATACGTCACGATTTAAAGTTTAATCATTTTATTAAACAGGAAGGTCCCTGTTGGATTGTCGCAAGTATAGAAAATTTAGAACTTGAAAAAGTATGGTCTCAGTTGCAAGAAGTGTCAAAAGAAGGTGGATAAGGTAGGAAACATTTATCACTGCCCAAACCCCAAATGTAAAAATGCAGATTATTCAGCAGTTATTAGGTAAAAGCAGCAGCTCTATTTCCTTAATCCATCAAAAATGTACATTTATCTCAAATGTTTCCTGTGCAATTAGGTACAAGCTTCAGGTTAGGGTAATGGATACTACTAGATCTGTTTCCCTATTGCTCTAGGACCGTGAAGGCATGTTTCTCATAGGAAAATCCGCAAAAGAATTGAAGGAAAGATTTTTTGAGGTATATCAACTAATTATATTCATATTATTTATTTGAAAAATTCTAACGCAAAATTTCATTCTAGAATACTAGTGTTGTTGATAAGTATCCTTATCCAGTAGAGCTGAATAATGTTCTCCAAAGAAAATTCATTTTTAAGGTTATTGTGAAGAGCTCGAACATTCAACTGCAACAAGAAGTTTATAGTTTTGTTAAGCTTACGGATGAGGAGCAACTGATAAGGAAATATAGTCCTGATCCACCTTCATTTGACTTAACTGTATGTCATATTTACTTACAAACTTTATAATATATTTACATTGCAAATTTCTTTTAAACTGCACTATTTGTATCGTAATTTCACACTCATTTATTTATTATTTTGTGACAGGAACCAGACTTCAATAATGATCAAGACTTTGATGGAGAGAAGGAATGCGAGGTAAATACATCACCATTTTTAATTGATCCTTTAAAATGACATAGACTTATATATCTGCAAGGATATATTTCTGAATAAAATTTCAGATATGGAGATTTTTTTATACCTTTAAAATTTGTGAATGCTCACTTTGTCTATTCTATATGAAGCTGCAAACTCATTATTAATATTTTTTAACATTATTGATTCTTCTAAATGAATTTTATTCTGGATATAAACTAATAAAGCTCTAGCAATTATAAGTTCACTAATTATTTTTACAATGGTTTGTATTTTATATATGCAGGATTCTAATGAAGAGAATGAGTTAATTGATATTGCAAAAATACCTGCCAAGATAAGTTTAACTAACACCGCAAGAGTGGTTGAAGAAGATCCAAATACACAGTTGTCGGGAAATAGAATCAAGAGAGTATTTAAGAAGAAGAAAACAACATAATGTGTTTGTAAATGTAACACATGGAGAAACCAAGAACTGTCTGATTAGTCTTATTAGTAGTTTTATTAGTTATGAACATTGTATTTTAATCATTTCAAGTTATTTATTCTCTTTCACTTTTCTGTTTTACTTAGTTTACACATTTTATACTTATGGACAATATATTTGAAGCTTTTCATGTTTCTTTTCTGGTAGTAAAGTCTGCCTATTCAACTGCGTATACTATTTCTGGCTGTACATTAATATTTTATGTCATTTTCGAATGTCAACGTATAAATAGTATAGAATGAAAATGAATTAGATCATGCTACTTCCAATAAAATTTTTAGGGACTGGAGAATTGTGTTATTTCAATGACACTCATCTTATGGATGCATAGAGGAATATTACAAGTACTCCCTTATTTTTTTATAAAGATGGATTATAGTGATGACAGTCAAGGTTTATTTTAATCTTTCATTCTTGACAGTGTATCCTAATGAAATAGAGAAGGTAGAACTGTTTTTACTCATTCCTTATGAAATGTTTATTCTCAATGAGATTTTAGAGGTTACTTAATTCTTTAATATGTACAATTCAATCTGTACAGGTTCAACTGCACAGGTCTCCATTTAGTAAAATCATTATCACCTGCTTCTCATGATCAATGTGTTAACAAGAAAGTCTGTTATTTAGGGACTTAAAATGTATTATATATCAAAGAACTGTTAGTTACGATATTAAATTGAAGCATTTAAATGATTATTGCATTTTTCACCCCTTT
>MU717452.1:16202-35289 GCA_026770625.1 Nicotiana glauca | reverse complement strand
GAAAATTTTAAGGTGCATTTCAGATTTTTTTATATTTTCTCATTAGTCCTTCTTTATTTCTCTTTTTTAAACCTCCAATTTTTAACTTGTTGCACAAGTAAGTGCAAATATTTATTTAAAATATACACTACAGCCCACCCTAGAAGGTTCTATTTCCTTAAAATCCCTGTTATACCCCTACTCATTTCAATTTTTACCATTTTTAATAATTCTGCCATTTTTCTATGCCCAAATTACCCCTGAAGTTCCCTACAATTACTACCAAACCTACCCCTGACCCCTGAACTGTTATTATGCGATTTTGCATAAGCTGATTAATAATAACTAATTTTACTAATCACTAATTAAGGATTATTGATTAAACTACTATTGATTTTCATCTATAATCAATCTTCAATTAGTCAGAAATTATTTAGAATACTAAAACTAAGACTAAACATCAAGAATTGAAACCACATTGATTCTGATTATTACAAAACAAGTTTTAAACAAACGAAAAAATCAATCAGAAGTAATTATCCAAATCAATCAAACATTAATGAATTTTGACAGGATGAAGCATGAATTAACTGAAGTCCAAATTAAAAAAAAAATTTTGGTCAATCAAAACTAAAAAAAAAAAAAATTAATTAGAAGAAAAAAAAATAAGTAGAAAGAAAAACTCACTGATTAACCCAGCTCGAATGCCTATCCGCGTTAGGGTTCTTCAATCACTAAGCTTAGAGCTCAGGGAATTTTACATGTCTTGAAAGATTTCGATTTATTACGAGCGGGCCTAGGTGTAAATTTGGGAATGGTTTGAGCTGTGCTGCCACCGAAGGAAACCATGGCGGCGCCTAGGGTTTGTTATTTTTGGAGCTTTTGGCTATGATTCAATGGATTTCGGGTGTGAATATAGAGAGAGGAGGGAGGGCAGAGTCTATGGTGAGAAGTTGGGCGAGTTTGGACAGTGTCGCCGCCGTGGGCGGCGGAGACGGCGACAATAAATCGAATATTCGAAACAATCCAGTGAGATTCAAAGGGAAATAGTAGGATCTTTGTGATGAGGGCATTGAGGCGGTTTCAGGGTGTAAATTTGAAAGTCATCGGCGGTGGTGGCGATTTCTCTGGTGACGGCGGCGGCGGTGTGACACTGGTACGAGGAAGGTGAGGGATTATCTCTGATTTTAGGGTTGATATTTTTGTGTTTTTATTTAAATGTCCAATATCATATGGACCGTTGGATGAAAGTGATTTAACGGCTCAGATGATTTAGCCCCAATACGGCGCCGTTTTGAGCAAAAGGGGGCAGGCCGGGTTAATCAACGTTTGGGCTGGACCGGTAAAATGGGTTTGTTTGGGCTAATGAATTAAACTTTGGCCCAGTTCAGATTTTCCTAGCCTTCTTTTCTTTCCCTTTTTTTTTAAATTATTTCTCTTATTTCTTTTATTTAATTTGCTATTGTTTATTACTACTTTTTTATATATATTTTTTCACTTTGTATTTTCTAATTTTGTGAAAAATTAAAACAAAGCCTAATTAACTACTAATATTATCAAAAATGCGACAGTTAAAATGGCCTAAGACTATTATTATTATTATTATTGTTTTTTATATATATATATATATATATATTTTTTAAAAAAAAAATAAATTAATACCTACTTGATACTAAAATATGAAATTAAATTCCTAAATGCTAATGGATATTTTTTTGTATTTTTATATGACTTAACATGCACAAATAACAGACAAACAATTAACACAAAATTCTAAAAAAATAAAGCAAAATAATTTTTGTTTGAATTTTGGGAATAACTCATATATAGGGCAAAAATCACGTGCTCACACCCCCGGATCCTGTGGTTCTAGCACGGTCGCTTAAACTATTATAATTGGCTAAAAATCTAATTTTAATACCTGTCATCCTATAGTGCAATTTTAAAATTATTTACCGCTTTTAATTAATTTTTAGGAAATTGAACGTCGTTTAATTCATGTTTTTGGATCACGTCACATGAAATGCACCCGGATCCTCGACACATTTTATTCAACATTTTGGGATTTGGATTTGGTTCACATGAAATGCACACCCAAATTTAGGAAGGTAAAATTATTAAAGAACGCACCTAAATCAACCAACGTGTTATTAACTTTACGGGAGACCATGAAAATTCACTAAATGGCTAATCCTCGTCGTGCCTCCCACTTATCTTTATTTCTAGCGTGTGTTAAACCAGTGTTGGACTACTCAAAACCTCGCGGGTTACCATATCGTTGGTACAAGATGTGGAGTGTGCAATACCCCTCTGATATATTTTTATCCTGAACATCCCGACTGATACTTAATAAGTCCAGAAATCTGTGGAGAGTTATCGGTCTTGGTGCCAATGGATATCGACCCCTGAGGTTTCCGTTAAGGCCTGCATACCCTGCAACCTCCTCTAATGTCGGTGTAAGCTCGAAGTCTGAGAATCTGAACACGTTGCGAGTTGGGTCCAAAAAAGGTATCAATGCTTCAATAATATCCGGCCTTGGCTTAATGTTCAATAATCCGACAAGGCCACCCAGAATCTTTTCCACCATTTCTCTGCTACCCTGTCCTAGGTCATTCTTCCACATGTGGATCTTCAAAGGGATCTCACTCAGGACTGAGAAGGATTCAATGTCAACTGTACTCATCATGCACATTTATTTAACATGACTTAAAGCTTTATTTTGACACAAAACAAAAAGTGGCTATTTTTCAAAAAAAATTTATTTAAGGAAAACAAAGACATGGTTTTGCAGATACGGCCTTTCAGTACTCCGGGAAAGAAGATTTTAAGGCTGTGCCTGCTAACCGTTTAAAAATGACTCAGGGTGGCTGTTCTTGCAAAAATAGCCTTTCGATGCCTTTTTAGGGATATTCGGATTATTTTAACAAGAATGGCATCACCTGACTTATTTGTGATAAAAATTAAAATTTTTTGGTATTTTTGGCTATTTTTGCCAAAAGGGAAGTTGGACCCGATGAGGGTTGCCTACGTATCTCACATCCGGTGAGAATCAAACTGGCTTAGTTCGGGAAGATTTGTCAAAACCAAATATTTTTATTTCCTTTTTTGAAAAATCTTTTCTTTTGTTTTTTCTATTTTTTTTTCAAAATTCCGACAATATTTCAGTACTATTTAGGCATTGGTTTTTCCAAACAAGTGGTTACTCTCACTTAGCCCTAATATTGCTATTTTTCTCAATTTTCTCTCATTATGTACAAGCCGGTCAACATGCAAATCCAAAGCAAATAAAGGCACAGGTAGCACGTAAGATGTATCAGGATGGTCTTTTCATTTCAGGTCACCTGTCCTAGACGGACCCAACCCCTGTGTTGAGTCCCCTAAGTCAAATGCACATGATGCAAACAAACATTCCTACTAGGGACAACGTGAGGTTTTGTTCTTCTAGGTTTAAAGCCTAGGTTTATTGTTCTAGACCTGGCTTACCCGAGCGGACAACTCGAGCCGAGGGGGAGGCAGCGTACCGAGGATACAGAAGCTCTATCGGCTTAGCAACTTATCCGAACCTCGTTCTAAATGGGAAAAGACTCTAAAAAGAAGAGAAGTTACACGAAGTGCACCCTTTTACATGATGTAGAAGACTCAGAGAGAGGAAGGGTTTCGTAGCAGTTTATATATACAATTCAACAAATATCAAAGCGGTAAAACATTTAGCACATATAGCATGGAGCATGTAGGAAAATCAGTTAAAGCCAAATATAGCAGTTATTCTAAGCTTGAATTCTTGAACCCTGAACCGAAATTCTGGGTTCGTGTCCCCAGCAGAGTCGCCAGAGCTGTCACACCTCCTTTTTTACACACCTATCCCGAAGGATAGTATATAAGGGAGTTTTTCCATTTTAAGTGGCATTATTCGAAATGGGATTATTTATTTATCAGAGTCGCGACTTGGGATAGGTTTGGCTTTTGGTATCCCAAGTCACCGGTTTATCTTGAATCCCAAATCGAGGAAATTTTGACTTCCTGAATGGAGTCTGCAAACCAGAAATTCTGACTAAGGAATTTTGTTGACACGAGGGAAGGTGTTAGGCACCTCCGGATCCCGTGGTTCTAGCACGGTCGCATAAACTATTATAATTGGCTAAAAATCTAATTTTAATACATGTCATCCCATAGTGCAATTTTAAAATTATTTACCGCTTTTAATTAATTTTTAGGAAATTGAACATCGTTTAATTCATGTTTTTGGATCACGTCACATGAAATGCACCCAGATCCTCGACACATTTTATTCAACATTTTGGGATTTGGATTTGGGTCACATGAAATGCACACCCGAATTTAGGAAGGTAAAATTATTAAAGAACGTGCCTAAAGCGATTAACGTGTTATTAACTTTGCGGGAGGCCATAAAAATTTGCTAAATGGCACATCCCGAGTTCTAAATATTTTAATGAAGTAATTAAAGAGGGCCACGCAATTTGTGAATTTTGTTTGGCGCGTTGCACCTTGTTTTATTTTAAAGGACATCCTAAAGGAACTATTGTTCTCTATTAAATATTGTCTCTAAAGGTTTAATTAATTAATATTATTAATAAACTACTATTAAGAGAATTCAAACGAATTCGGGCCTCAAGATCAGGTCCAAACTCAAACAAAAGGATCTCCATCATTGAAAACCACTTTAATTTGAGCTTGCTACTTAACTTGAAAGGCCCAAACTTGCATTATGTCAACTATTTCCAATATGAATTAACCTCTCAGCCCCTTGGGCCTCGAAACCATTTCAAAAATGAGGAAATTCAATAAGGTCTTGTGAGAAGCTCCCGGGTCGTGGTCCTGTTCATGGGCCCAAGTCGAAAATGAAATGGATTCAATAAGCCTGGATCGAGGCCCCATGGTCTCACACTGATTATATAACCGGGCCTATTATTAAAGTAACTAGGCCTAGTATGAGTCTGTTGTTATACGAATTTCATCTGTGAAGCTGACTACTATTATTTGGGCCTTGCATTTGAACCCAACGTGAAAAGGGGCAAAGTCCAGTTATGGGATGGGCGTATTTAGCGAAATTGAGAGGAGGCTATGGGCTTTAGCTGAAGCCAAGCCCAATGGCTAGTCCCAAAGAACACTCACCGATTTGGGCCTTCCCTTGGCCTGTTTTTTTTTATTTTTTTTATTTTTTTTGCCTAGCCTAATGTCCTAAGCATAACTATAAGTGAAGTAATCTCAGAAATATGGAAAACTGATTAACAACCCCATAAAAATCATTCAAATCCTGTGATACAAGTTAACTAATCAGACAAATCCGGTTCAACAAGCATTTTAAATTCAGATCTGCTTTAGCTAAGCACATGTAATAATTATTTGACCAAGACATAAAAATATTAAACATAAGTAATGAATGATTTAAACTCAGATTCAATTTACAAACCAATGTCCAGATTTAATTTCAGATTCACTGGCAACACGACTTAAAATTTGAAAGAAAAACTGATGATGTACGTTTGAGATAAAACCTTTCATACAAGTATACAATAAAATATGAGTCATGTGAATCTGATAGACTAACAGACTATATAACATGAGATTTAAACAGGGCTATTACATTCCTAGGCTTAAACAACTTAAAATTTCGAGCTCATTCGAGTGACTTCTAACATTAGGATCATAGGCAAAACCATGGCTAACTTCTGATTTCGGATTAACACACTACTTTTGAATAAGCACAGTACTTTTGAATTTCTGATTTCAAACTAATACATGACAACATAGACATCAAACTCAAACTAATTTGAATCTAACATTTCTAAACGCAATGCTCATATGATCATGAGAAGGAAAGAAATCAGTTTTAAAGTCTTATACAGTCCCAAACAGTCCAGTTTTCAGTTACAAATGAAGATCTACTGAAATTCTAAACTCCTAGAAATACAATAGTGAAAATCAACAAGGAAATCAGGCAGCATTTTCATTTTATTTTCAAACTTGAGAGCTACATGATGTGTACCTGGAATTTGAACAAAAATGAGAGAAAAACTGAAGGTCAGCTAGGCAGTAGCAATACACAGCAATTAACAGCAGTTTTGAAGTAATTCCACCCAAAAATACTATCAGGTAACCCAGGCAGTGATTTTACCCTAGTAACACAAATGAACAACACAAAAATAGCTTGAATAAACTCAAATAAACCCATAAATGACTCCAGGAACCTCTAAAAACCACAATTAATGAAGCATCCAAGAATTCAAGCCATTTTCAACCCTTAGATAAGCTGGAAATCTAACTTAGAATTCAAAACTTCAGGATCACCCTAAGAAAACTCAATGGGATAGTGATTTTTCAAATTTTAAATCTCTAGACCTCTAAGAATTTTTGTGAATTTTTCAGATTTCCAAACTTGTCAAACAAGGCGAGGGGTATGCCTTTTTATAGGCAAAGCCTAAGGCAACCTTCAGATTTTCATTTACACCCTAGGTCCCTCTTTTAAATTCAGATTTTAGCTAGTTAGTCCCTTATTTATTGGGTTGTTGCCCAAGTTAGACCACTAAATCCCTGAAATTCTAATTGGAACCTCATCTAGAAAATTCTAGGGGTTTCCAATTTCAGTTATTTGCAGGATTCCTTTTATAGAATTACCAATATTGTCCTTAATTTGACTCTAAATTACTAACCTAGTTAAACCTATTCCCAATCTTTTTTACCTTGGTCAACTAACCATGGTTAATTATCCAGGGGCTGGAATCAAATAGCTATAACCAAAAAAATCCTAAAAATTAAACAATCTAACTAATCATGGAAATTAAATCTAACAATCAGTGAACTAACAATTAATGGCAATCAAACAAACTTGAAACTAAAATCAAATTAACAGCAACAATCATGGATTATTCAATCGAAACCAAATAAAAAATCAAACCAATAGAAAAATCAAAAAAGAACAAAATTTAAACCAAAAATAAAAACTAAAACAGAACAGGATCAACAGAACAAAAATCAATCAAAATCCTAAAAATTCTAAATCAATTAACATCATTTGAAAGAAACCTTACTGATTTAGGTATTCTAGTTGGTTGTCCTTTCGAATCTAATCCCAAATAATATTATTTTCCTATTTTTTGCCAAAAATAAACAAACAACATCATTTGAGGATCAATCGAACACTGGGAAATCCGAGCAAGGCCAAAATTCCTTTGTGCTTCGACCAGGAAACCTAGATTTAGGATTCGGGGGATTTTGGCTGGATTTGAGGGAAGCTAGTTTGAGATTAGGGGAGAGGGGGTCAAGCTGAGTGCATGGTGTAAGTTTGGTAGTATTTGGACAATTTGGGGTTTAGCCGCCTCTCTTTGATTCAAGATTCGAGAGATAGGATTTGAAAGGAAAGGAGTGCGGATTCGGAAAGAGGAAAGGGAGAAGAACCTAAGGTGTAAGTTTGAGGGTCGGAGGTTCGCCACCGGCGGAGGCGATTTTCCGCCGGCGGTTTACGGCGGAAGGCGGTAGCGCTAGGGTTTATGTGTGGAGAGTATGTGAGACGGTGAGTGATGAGGTAGGGGGTTCCGACACTAATATATCTAAAAGACCCTAGCTTTCCCACCGTTGGATCTGAAAACCTCGATGGCCAGGATCAATTTGAGACCAAACGAGGTCATTTTGGTTATTAGGTGGGGGACTGGACCGATTCTTGGAGCGGGCTTGGATCGAGACCGGGTTTTGGGGTGTCTGGCTTGGGCTCCAGCTGATTTGGGCTGGAAATTTTAAAGAAAAACCCAAAAATTGGGTCTTTTATCAAGACCCCATTTCTTCTTTTAATTCTCTTTTTTTTTTCCTCCTTTTCTATTATTTTTTTTATTTTGTTAAACACAAAATTAAAAATAACAAGACCTGACTTAATTCTAGAATTAAACTAATTAATTTTCCTAAAATTAACTAAATCCCAATTTAAAAAGAAAACTAAAAAAATATAAAATGACTATTTTTTGTTATTTTCTCTTATTTTTGGTAATATTAATTGACTAATAAAACTAAAAATATAAAATTGAATCCTAAATGCAAAGGTACTATATTTTTTATATTTTTTATGAATTATACCAACTAAAGATGCATACAAAATGCAAACAAACACAAAAACATGCGATTAAATCCTAAAATCAAATAATTAAAGGAAAAATCCTAATTTTATGTATTCTATAGGAATAATTCAAGCGTGGCAAAAATCACGTGCTCACACATCATTTTTCTTTGTTTTCTTCAGGGAGGCTTGATAAAGCTCAACCAGGTGCTTTGGCGTACGACAGGTACGTGACCAGTGCCCTTTTCCTCCACATCTATAGCATGCACTTTCTGCATTTGGTGCTCGCACCGCTTCATGCTTTTGTTCCTTCCTTTTCCACTACTGGTGTCGAGGAGGGTTCTTTGGTGCATTATTATTACCATGATTAGAGTGTCTTCCCCGACCATGGCCATGACCACGACTGGGGCCACGACCTCTTCCACATCTAGCTTGGTGGAAGTTCGTCTCATTCACTTTAGGGAATGGACAAGAACCAGTAGATCGACTTTCATGGTTTTTCCTTAATAGTCCATTATGTTGCTCGCCTATAAGAAGATGTGAGATAAGTTCAGAATACTTTTTAAATCCTATCTCTCGATATTGCTGTTGCAGGAGCATATTCGAAGCATGAAAAGTGGTGAAAGTTTTCAGTCATATTATCACCACATAATTTTAATTGGGAAATAATTCTGAGCATAACAGAATTATATTCACTTATAGATTTAAAATCTTGTAGCCTTAGATGAGTCCAATCATAACGTGCCTGTGGAAGAAATACCATCTTCAGGTGGTCATATCTATCTTTCAAATTATCCCACAGTATGACTGGATCTTTAACAGTAAGATATTCCGTTTTCAGGCCCTCATCAAGGTGATGACGTAGGAATATCATTGCTTTGGTACGGTCTTGGTTTGATGCCTCATTTTTATCTTTGATGGTGTCTGCTAGACCCATTGCATCAAGATGAATTTCAACATCAAGCACCCAAGACATGTAGGTTTTGCCTGATATATCCAGGGCTACAAATTCAAGTTTAAAAAGTTTTGACATTATTTAGAAAAAGAAAGTTCGTACCTCAGATACTTTAAAAGTATTTGCTCGAGATGGCAGAGTCTCGTGCTGATAACGTGTTATAAAATAAAGACTGTAAACTAAAGACAAGTATAGAGAGAAACTGATATATTATTCGAATTCAAACTGATGTACATAATGAACTAATATCTCTTCTATTTATAGAAGAAAGGAAGCTGATGTGTAAGCTGCTACTGCAAGCTGCTGTGTAAGCTGCTACTGGAAGCTGCTGTGTAAGCTGCTACTGTACCAGATATGGATAATCTTATACCGAGAGTAATATTTATCCATAACGGGGTACTGAAAGGATAAGCTCACTATACCAGATATGGATAATCTTTTATCGGGGTAATGTTTATCCATAATCAGGTATCGAAAGGATAAACTCATTATACCAGATATGGATAATCTTCTATCAGGGTAGTGTTTATCCATAATCGGGTATCGAAAGGATAATCTCATTTTACCAGATATGGATAATCTTCTACCGGGAGTAATGTTTATCCATAACCGGGTACCGAAGTGATAAGCTTATTCAGGAGACTTATTTCCAATAGAGTACTCAATAGATAAATATATTAATGGCGGAGTCCCATATGAATAAGCTTATGAACATTCATAATATAATATATTTATAACATTTTTGTCTTTTTCTACAAATAATAGCTATGCTAAATTTTAAGCTCTAGTTAAGGGTACAGTTTGTACAGTCATGAACTTCAAAAGGAAAAAGGATGTGCCCGTATTTCCATACCTTATAAGCTAGATATTTGACTTAAATTGCTATTGTGTTTGAGATTATTAGAATTAGAAAGTTAACTATGTTGCTCCTATATTATGGAAAGTTCATTGACATAATGGCCAATTTGTGTAACGTGTAGCTTTATATAACGATCAAATTTAACTTACATTTCATGAATGTTATCTTTACACAAATATAACTTAGAACATTTGTAGTTTATTAATCTTCGGGTAATTGCTCTAAATACAATATGTGCACTTACAGTTAAAAATGAAGAAAAAAAGAATTTGGATCGGAAAACACCTCAGAAGCACAATCTTCCCTCAAATCATTATCCCCTCAGTTGTCCCTTTATTCAATATCTGTCATGTTAAGAATAGGGGATTTTCGAATCTCATCAAATTGAAATACCTCAGGAAAAAGACGTAATACTCTAATTTGATAATAAAAATGGGAATCATTTAACTCATCGGGAAACACCATAAATGGATAAAAGTGTAAAACCTTTAGTTGGATAACCCAAAAATTCACCGGGCATATCCGCAAGGCTAAGATCCGGTTTGAATTGGCTGACTATAAATAGCTAATAAGCTTGAAGTGCTGAAAAATATTTATAAATACTAAAACTAATTTTTTTAAATAAATATTTATATGTTTGGATAAATGTGCTGAAACTGATAATAAGTAGTTATTATGTTTGATAGAAAAAGTATTGATAAGCAGTTCTTTTATTAAAATAACTAAAATATCCTTAAAAGCTTTACAAAAGATTATGAATTAAAAAGTTTCTTTGCAATGTAAAGGAAGAACAACGGATATGAAATGAACAGAAAGTTAGAAAATTTATTTTTGAAAAAAATATTTTGTAAATTAAAAATTATTATTAAGAATAAATTAGTAAAATTGTTGGTCAAACTTATAATAAGGTGAAAAACTAAGCTAGGGTGACCAACTTAACTTATGGCTGCTTTTTAGTTTATAAGCACTTTGCTGTTTACCAAATGCTACGCCAATCTGACCGGCTAATAACCTTAGCCAAATACCCTATAAAAGATAAAAATAGTACGGTCTTGCGAGTTTTCGGATTGGTCATTCAAAAATAGCCAACGTTTATCAAGTCAATGAAAAAAAACCATTATTTTGCTGCAATAGAGACCGGTCCAGTATAATATACTGGAGTTCGGTGCACCTGTGTATGAACTTCCAGCATATTATGCTAGAACTCCAACATACGGAAAGTTCTACCATAATATACCGGAGATTCGAGCACTTGTGTATGAACTTCCAGCATATTATACTGGACCGGTATATTTTGCTGGAACTCCAGTATATTATGATGAAGTTCTAGTGCATTTATGTTGAAACTCTATCATATTATGCTGGAGTTCCAGCATACTTATCCTGGAACTCCAGTATAATATGATGGAGTTCAAGTATACTTAATCTAAAATTTCAACATAATTCGGGTTTTGAATATTTTCTTTCAAATTTATCTTTATATAAAAAATGATTAAATTTCGATTATTTTTAAAACTGATCTATTTTTAAACGATGACTTGTAAATCTAGCTATTTTTGAATTTGTCCCCTCTAGAGAAGGATAGTAACTGTATAGAAACGGACAGAAAAACCTTGGACTTTCAGAAAAATCTACTGTACAGAAACGGTAAGACAGAACTCATAAAGGTGTACTTCATCCAAAATTCTAGTACTCCGTATATAGATAGAAAATGACAGACAAATCTGAGAATTCAATGCAGAGAGAGAGAGAGAGAGAGAGAGAGAGAAATAGCAGTCTTGATCACAGCTGTAACATATTCTTAAAAAACTCAAAAAATTTCTGCCAACATAAACCATTTTGGTTGACACCCACTTCTGAAAATAAGGCAATAGGGAGAAAGGTCAAAGACTCAAAGGTAATAGAACTTTGCTTCTAAGAGAGAAAAAGTTGAAGTTAATATAATTCGCATGTGCAGGAAGAAAGGGGGTTGAGTGCAACAGAATCTATTTGTCAAGTTGGAATCTTTTTATCGATTCTTGAACTTTACTGTAAGTCTCCATGTTGGTCTTTTTTTCTTTTTTCTGAATTCTTCTGTTTAAGTAGTTTTTTTATTTCTTTTGGCTGGTTTGTTTATATTTTTTATATTTGTTTTTGTAATAGGAAACTAGAAATGGGGTTGATTTCTGGGATTCTGATGGGGATGATATTTGGAGTCGGTTTAATGGCGGCTTGGAAACATATGATGAGGTATCGAAGCACCAAGCGAATTTCCAAGGTATAATTTCATGAATTTGATATGTTTGAATTCCTATCATTTTTTCTTTGGTAATTTGGTGTGCTTACTGTGTTGAAGATTGGTGTTGTAATGTTCTCGGGCTTTGATCTTTGCTGAACATCATTACGGGTGTAGTGAAAGTTGACTCTTATTTTTAATTTGAGTAATTTGTTTAATTTCAAAATATGCAATGGCTAATTGAGGTTATATGTAGAGGAATTGTTATCAAAGGTCTTATATAGCCGACTTCAGCTAGCTCGCATGAACCTGTTGTTGTCATTGGAGAAGAAGGACAAATACTTTATAAAACTGCTTAAAATGAAATGGATAGTTGTCTAAATTTGCACAAGAAGCTCTATTTTGTTTATTTATTTTTTATTGGTAAAAATATCTCTCAGATGAACTATTGAATTGCTGCCTCTGTGATAGTCTTGCTACTTCGTTCTCTACTTTTCTATACATATATTGATATGAAAGTTTTCTCCTCAATTTGCTACGAGGATTAGGAACTATTCACTGGTTGTTTCAATACTAGTATACACGGTGTTTCTTATCGTCGTATTTGCTTCTTTGACAGGCAGTAGAGGTAAAACTAATGGGCTCCCTCAACAGGGACGATCTAAAGAAAATGTGTGGCGATAATTTTCCTGAATGGATATCATTCCCAGTTTATGAACAGGTTGGTGGGGTTCAATAGTTTGTTTTTCCTCTCATATGGTTGATATTTCTGTTCTGCCTTTCATAGAATACTTAATCCACCAAACTGAATTTGACTGAACTCTTTTCAACTTTAGAACGTAATATTTAGAATCAGAAGTTTATGAAAATGTGAATAAATGGTTTCAATACCATGGAAGAACTTAAAGAATCAGTTTGTTAAGTTATATTTGGACCGGGTTGATGAGAATCATCAGTGTCTGTAACAGATTTAAATGAATGTCTTGTCGCTCAACTCAGTAGATTATGCTAGTGTTCTTGCTGTTGTGAGTTTAAGAAAGATTTAGTCGAATCTTCTTTGTTAATGAAGTTTATTCTTTGCGCTATAGTCACCAGTGATGTCTTATTGCTTTAGAGATAAGGTCATTGAAGTGACCAAGTTCCTGTAGGCATAGATGAGTAGGTGTCTTATGTGTAGACCATATCTTTGTGTGGCTCTTTCTTTTTTGTGTACCTATACAGGGTATTTTCCCGATAACGTCAATAAAATGATACTTTCGTCGGAAAATATTTGTCTCATGCTGTCTCGTGCTGGCAGGTCAAATGGTTGAACAAACAATTGAGCAAACTGTGGCCATTTGTTGCCGAGGTAAGCTTTTGGCTCTTGTCTTGTGCAATGTTTGCTTCTTAAATCATTTCTGGTAACTTTACTATCATCCAAATTGTGCTTCGCACAGCTAATTAAAGTGGAGGTTCTTTTTAAGTGATAAAAAATGAAATTTTCTTCTATTTTCAGTGTAATGACCAAATTTTCTGTTATAGTGATCCTTAAACTTTTCCTCCTGTTTAGAGAATCTCCCCTGAAATTTAGTCATTCCCTAGTATGCTACTTGTTCAATACAGAGTTGTGGATCTGGTTTCAGATAGCAGAGTTACGAGCACAGGACTTCAGTGCTTGCGAGCTGCTTTCCTTGTATTGCTTTCCTATATCGAATCAGATATGGTGGTTACTCAGCATGAATAATTTAGACAATAAAGTTCACATTATTTATGTGGAAACACTTGTATCAATGTCAAAATGTTAGTTAGATCAGTAAAATCCATAGTGTGGTTGAATGAGGTTTCTCCTTTGCAAATGCAATGTTATGAAGTCATAAATCATATCTCTTGAATATTGGCTATGCAGGCAGCCGAGGCTATTATAAAAGAATCCGTTGAACCTCTTTTGGAAGATTATCGACCACCTGGAATTACTTCATTGAAGTTCAGCAAATTGTCCTTAGGAAATGTGGCACCTAAAATTGAAGGTAGCAACATAATCCATTCATTATCACCGATCAACCAAAAAATAAATCATACTACTACTTAATACTGGATTACCTACCTGCACATCCTTGGTGCTTTCAAACATTGTATTTCGTCATTGTTAATTGATTTGTACTTTGGTGCTACATATGGATTGCCTCTTAACTGATTAACAGTTTGATGACTTGATCAAGCCTTGTTTCCTTCAATCAAGTTTTCAAGATAGTAAGTACATTTAATTAGTTTTGCATAACTGAACATTAATCTTTTAATGCTCAGTGATCGGGTTGCAATATTCCCAATATATTTTCTCTAGTTACATCTGGAAAAGAAAAATCAGTTTGTCTTAGAGCCCGTTTGGCTTAGCTGATTTAGAGTAGTTGATAAGCATTAGGTGCTGAAAATTACTTTTAAGTGCTGAAACTGATTTAAAAAATAAGCAATTACGTGTTTGGATAAAAGTACTGAAATTAATAATATGCAGCTGAAGAACTGGGTATACGAAGAGTTTTGTTTTAAAAAGAAGTATTTTAGGGATGGAATAGTAAATATTTTGGTCAAATTAAAGTTCTTATAAGCTGAATTTGATAAGTTGGAGGAGACCAACTTATGGCTTTTGGCTTATTTTTGGCTTATAAGCACTTAACTTATAAGCACTTTTAATTTTACCAAATGCGTAGATAAGCCAAAAAGTACTTATAAGCTAGTTTGACCAGCTTATAAGCTTTGCCAAACACCCTCTTAGTTGGAGTTCTCTGCTGCTACACTTATCGTGATTTTTCTAGTTTTTGACCTTTGAGATTCATCTGTATTTTTGTATGAAGTTTTGAATCTTCTTCAGTTCATTTACGCTGATGGTTCGATTCCAAAAGAACTACATGAAATGGTGGTCATGCAAGTTTCTATATGATTTTTACTGTCATTGTTGAAGAAAAGGAGAAAAATATATTGATATTACTTTTGTAGAGAACATGATCATATTGTGTGAATGTTTTGAAAGTCACCTGAATATTTACAGCTTAATATACTGCTCTCTCCGTTTCACTTTATGTTTCATAGCTTGACTGGGGACAAGGTGTGGATGACATACCAAAAACACCCTTGAAATCTTGTATTCTCAGCTAGTTTCATTTTAAATCTTGCTTCATGTAACAAAGTACTCCTACATTGAGCTTATCTCTAGTGATGATATTGTTGCATCCCCAATAAGACTTTTGGTGTCTATTTCATGCGTCAGATTCCTTAATGAGTTTGTATTAGTTGACACAGCAATTTAGCTTCTTTTCTGGGGGGGAGAAATGCAGGTATTCGTGTTCAAAGCCTTAAAAATGATCAAATTACCATGGATATTGACCTTCGATGGGGTGGTGATCCCAATATCGTGTTAGGTGTGCAAGCTGCAATGGTTGCTTCTATACCCATTCAGGTAGTACTCTTTCACCCGTCTACAGAACCGAAGGAAAAAACAAATCTTTTACCTCTCAATTTTGCTCTGGACAATGTTCCTCTGATGACTGAGTTATATAGGAAAGGAGTTAGAGTTGCACTAACCATCGCCTGAATTGGTTGCAGCTGAAGGATCTTCAAGTCTTCACAGTTATTCGTGTTATCTTCCAACTAGCTGAGGATATTCCTTGCATCTCTGCTGTTGTTGTTGCTTTACTTTCAGAGGTATAGCCTAATTCTATCATTGAATATGTTTCTTCTATTCTTCGGTTCTGGTCCCATTGAATTGTGGTCCTCTTAATTCCTGTTCTGACATTTTTTTCTGGGGGAGACAGGGGAGGGTGTGTGGAGGGAAGGTGGTCGACATGGGAATCATGTTCTACAACCTTCCCCCCTTCCCTCTGTTCTCCCCCAAGAGAGAGAGAGGGACTGTGTGTTGATAAAACAATCTTGGTTGAGACGCTTGAGTATAGGCACACCTGATTCTTTTCCTTAGCCAAAGCACGCGAAAACATTTTATGGATACTTTTCTCGATAGGTTATAGTAAGATTCAACAGCTAAGCTGTTAAACATCGAACGCCTTTTTTAGGTCTGCAAAATGCTGAATGTGATGCTTCTTGATAAATGTTTGAAGTGGTTTGAATTCTGAATTATATGTGGCAAATTTTGTGGGAGCTGAATTTGAAATTCCAGTAACAAACAACTAGGCTAGATGACATGTGATAATCATTTTCCCATAGTCCTAGAGTTGATTGTTTAAAATAAATGATGATAGAATTGCTGAGTGCTCCTATTTTCAGAACGCAAAATGTGCCGCCAATTAAATTCTCTTATTTTCAAGATTCTGACATTCTGATGTATATTTGTGTTACTGACCCCTTGTTTGCTTCTATCAGCCAAAGCCAAGAATTGACTATACTTTAAAGGCTGTTGGTGGTAGTTTAACAGCTCTTCCTGGAATTTCGGATATGATTGATGTAAGTGTGCTCTCTCGCTGTACATTTCTTGTTCAAATTTTTCTTCCTAGACTGACAATGGTTTATTTCTCATTGAAAGGACACTGTAAATTCAATTGTCACAGATATGCTAGAATGGCCTCATAGAATTGTCGTTCCAATTGGTGGAATACCGGTGGATACTAGGTATCTTCAATTTTGAAGTATTTTAGTCATTAATAATAGATCTGCCTTTTATCCTGTTTCACTTTGTTTTGAAACCAATATTATGTTTTTCATCATTTGGATGGAACGTAAAGTCTGGTCTTGTCACATCTTTATTGTATTTTCATTTCTATGTGGCTGTTGTTTGTGTTTCCCATGCAGTGATTTGGAGCTTAAGCCACAGGGCAAGCTTATAGTGACCATAGTCAGGGCTAATGGCTTAAAGAATCATGAAATGATTGGAAAATCTGATCCATACGTAGTCTTATATATTCGCCCACTATTCAAGCTTAAGACGAAAACCATCGACAACAACCTAAATCCGGTCTGGGACCAGACATTTGAGTTGATTGCAGAAGATAAAGAGACTCAATCTCTTATCCTCGAGGTCTGATTTCTGCACCTTTCTCTTATTTCTGCCTGGACTCTGCACTGTCTACGATATACACACTGCGGTTTTACATCCATTATCACTTTGGACAGGTATTTGATAAAGACATTGGGCAAGACCAGCGAATGGGTGTTACAAAGTTGCCTCTGAATGAGCTGGAAGCAGAGACCCCGAAAGAAATTGAATTAAGGTTACTGCCAAAACTTGACATGCTCAAAGTAAGAGACAAGAAAGATAGAGGAACTATCACTGTGAAGGTACATGACAAAGTCAAGTATTGTCGTATTATTGAAGTTTTACAGGTGTTGTACTGAAGCTTATTGATTGCGGTTGCAGGTGTTGTATCATGAGTTTAACAAAGAAGAGCAGTTAGCAGCTCTGGAGGCAGAGAAGAAGATCCTAGAAGAGAGAAAGAGGCTAAAGGCAGAAGGGGTCATCGGCAGCACTATGGACGCCCTTGACGGGGCAGCATCAATCGTCGGTTCAGGTGTTGGCATGGTAGGCACGGGCATTGGTGCAGGCGCAGGAATAGTAGGAAGTGGTCTTGGAGCTGTTGGCAGTGGACTAAGCAAAGCTGGAAAGTTTATGGGAAGGACTTTCACAGGGCAGTCCAGCTCCAGCCATGCAAGGAAGAGGAGTGGTTCCTCTACTCCAGTAAACTCTCTTCCAGAAAATGGAGGTGCTTAGGCTCTACCTTAGTTTTGTGAACTAGAAACTTACTAGTGTTTGTAAACTTATAGGCTTTAGATCAGATATCAGCATGTGTTTTGATGCAAGAGTTTTCGAGGAATTTCGTATGTCCATATGAAACGGCCTAGTGACCAGAGGCGGAGCTATGATTTGAACCTTATGGGTTCGGAATTGTAATCCTTTTAAGTTACTGGGTTCTAAATTAATAAATTGTACATATTCAATGGATTTCTTAACGACAAATACATGGTTTGAACGAAAGCTATTGGGTTCGATCGAACCCGCATTCCGCACTCTACCTCCGCCCGCTAGTGACTAATACTCATCGCTTCGCCATGACTTTCGGGTTCATCTTATGGTGTTTCATGGTCATGCAACATGAATTTATGATTATATTCATCTTTTTTGTAGAATGTTTAGCTAACCTAATAGTACAACATTTTTTTATACTGCCAGGAAAAAAAAATATTTGCTAGTAATGGATGAACGATGATATTATCACATATTATGGACATAGTACTGTGGGCTACCATGCTTGTTTAGAGGAATATTATGGGGACAGCTTGGGCTACCGTGCTTGTTTAAAGGAGGAAACTTATACCAAATGCAAAGTAATTTAGGAAACAATCAACGTTACATATTATTTTTATTTTTTGTTAATACAAAGTTTTTAAGGTATCATGAAAACGAGAAAAGTAAAAGAGTTACAAGATATTTAGCTTCGCTAGAAACTTTAGAAAGCAACATGTCGTTGCATTTAAAACGGAAAAGGGTCAAAACTGTCCCTAGACTAGTGGTGTTGGTACAATAATGCTCTCCGTTCACCTATTTTGAAAAAATTGCCCTTACCGTTATCTTTTCAGCTCAAGAATGCCCTTACGACTGACGGCCATGTTAGATAAATTTTTTTTAATTAATTTCCACGTGTCATAACGGATAAAAGGTCAAAACTATCCCAAGACTATTAGAGTCGGTACAATAGTACCCCCATCTCAAAAAATCTCTCTCCCCCCTCCCCCAACATGTGTGCATTCATATTCTTCTTGTTCTTCGCATCGTTCTTTTGACCTTGCACTCTATTTGAATAATCACTACAAACACATTAAAGTTTTATTTTCAGACAACCAAGTTTTAGTCACCAATACTTTATGTCATACAACTTTCACCTGAATATATGAACACTAATAGAGTGTCAATGGTAATGATCACTAAGCATTTGTAATATTTTTTGTTGTATATTTCCGGACAACTCCGCATCCAATTTTGATTATAAAATTCACTCGAATCAAATCTTACATAGAGAATATGAAAATCGAAGCCCA
>MU717452.1:0-15980 GCA_026770625.1 Nicotiana glauca | reverse complement strand
TTTTTTTTTTTTTTTTTTTTTTTTGTGTGTGTGTGTGTGTTTTATTTTATTTGGAATCCTCTAAATTAAATGAAAAAACTAACAGAAAAGATGGATGAGGCCAGTTGTCCTTTGAATAAAAGTATCTGATCTCAAACAGGAGTTGGAAGAACAAAAAAATATTTGGTTTTGAATTGTTTC
Source organism: Nicotiana glauca (assembly GCA_026770625.1). NCBI lineage: Eukaryota > Viridiplantae > Streptophyta > Magnoliopsida > Solanales > Solanaceae > Nicotiana > Nicotiana glauca. The sequence goes on along the minus strand of MU717452.1, from coordinate 15,800 downwards.
GTTCTAAGCTAATATTTGGAAACAACAAATTAAATAAAAAAGCAATAATTGAAATTTATTTTAGTAGGGGAAATTTTTTTGAAGGCAAAAAATATTATGTATGTATTTGAAGACGAAAAAAAAAAACAAATATAAGTAGATGATCAACAGTGGCATCTCCATTTGATTGCCTACCTACACTAGGCATACTACACATCTTGCAGATTGTGGGATAGCAAATTGTAAACATTTTTTTTACAGTTATATAGACTTTGAGTTAAATGGGGAAGAACTTAGTGAAATGAAATCCAAGTTTCTGAAATAGGAAAGATTTTAGTTTCCAAATTTATCCAAAAGACTATGTATAGTGGGAGTAGGAACTAATTGATGCTTTGTGACAACTACCAATTGAACTATTTTAGTCAAAAACTAAAGTGCAAATAGAGACAAGAGGGGTTGTTCAGACTACAACTGTAGGAATCAGAAAAAAAAAAAAAAAAAAAACAGTACGTCCAAAATAACCAATTATGCAAAGCTCTGAGAATATATTCAATCAATCAGTTCAACGCCAAATATTCAAATTTTGATAAAAGAGAAACATATATTCCAGTCAAATTATTCTCACGTGATGCACTAACATTGTCAAGTAGGAGAGTTCTTAGATGCATCGAATACATAGAGTCAAAGACCTCTTTTAAAGAGGGGGTGGGGGCGAATTTATAGTTTCTGGTATTGGTTCAATTAAATTCACCACATATATATATATATATATATATATATATATATATATATATATATATATATATATATATATATATATATATATATATATATATATATATATATATATATATATATATATATATATATATATATATATATATATATATATATATATATATATATATATATATATATATATATATATATATATATATATATATATATATATATATATATATATATATATATATATATATATATATATATATATATATATATATATATATATATATATATATATATATATATATATATATATATATATATATATATATATATATATATATATAGTGTGTGTGTGTGTGAGAAAAATTTAAAAGCAGAGTCGGAACCAAAATAGACCTTATGAGTTCGGATTTCCAAAATCTTTTAAGTTATTGGGTTCTGAATTAATATTCTGTCCATATTTTATGAATAAGACAAATATATGAGGATAAATGTTGATGTTTGGCTTAGCGTATGCATATTTTGATGTATGTTGCCTCAAATTTTGCTCATATCTCGTAAATTTGAGATGTTTTATATGATGATTTGTGTTCATTTATGGTATTTCTATGTGTAGGAATCATTCAGATGCAATTTGGGACGAAATGTTGCGGATTGGAGCAAAATTGGGGGAAAAAAAGGCAAAAAGTGAAATTTGAGGGCCATAGCCAGTGAGGGGCGCTAGTTGTGCTGCAGTTTACAGCAACTGAAATTTTTGAGCGCCAGGGGCACCGCGGGTGCTCTAGACGTGAATATGTCCTATTTCGACTGGGACTCGGTTATTTTGACCCTAAAACGCCTCCAACTCATATAAAAGCCAACTTAAACCTATTTTGAAAGGGAGGACGTGATTTTTAGAGGAGAACAAAAGTACGAAGCACTCGGGAGGACGTTTTGGAGAGGAACTTTTGATAAAGGGAGAGCACAGAGTCGCTATGGACGCCGGGTTTCATCTTTTTTTTTTCTACCAAACTTGGTAATTTTTATGTTTCTTTGTATGAATTGTTATTTGGCTACCATGTCTATGTGGAGCTAAACTCCACGTTCTAGGGTTGTGGTTCTTTCATGAATATTGTTATTCGGATATTGATTTTGATTTCTTGATTTATCGTATTAGTTTATCTATTCAATCATGCGCTTAATTATTTAATTGCTTGATCACCAATTGAATACTATCTACGAATTTAGAATTGAACTCGAAAGTGGGAATTCTAGATTGCTTATAGGATTGAGTAGAGCAAGTTCTTGAAACTGAACATCGGGGAATAGATTCACGGTTAGGATAGACATATATCTAATCGCCTTGCTTGGTTGATTTACAGGAATTATAAATGTGTTCTTGTTAGTTCTAATTTCATAGACATATAGGTATTAGGTTAGCTTGAATAGGCGAGTAATAACTCGACAGATTCTTATGAGCAATATTAACCATGTCTACTAATAAACCAGATAAATTAATTAGTCAATTAAATTGAAGAATACAATATGATTGTTAGATAGCCCATAACCCTAGATCATTTTCATAATATTGATAAAATAAAATCTGTTCTTCCTCTGTTCAAAGTTCATTATTTGTTTTTATTTATTTTAATTAGTTTAGAATCAAATACTTCTAGTTAGGGCTGTACAAAGGAAACCGACAAACCGCACCAACCCGATAATCCGAGTCAAACCGAAAAAAAAACCCGACCATGGTTTGATTTGATTTGGTTTGGTGTTGAAAGAAAAAACCCGACCATAATTGGTTTGGTTTGGTTTTAACTAAAGAAAGTCAAACCGAAACCAAACCAACCCGACATTATATATATATAGAAATTTTAGATATATTTAATATATAAATATACTTATCATGATGTAATTTATAAATATTTCTTAAAAAATTTCATAATTACTTTTTAAGGTATTACTTCAAGGTTGGACTTAGAACTTGTAAATGTTTCAATAAGTTTTATAGCCATTAACATTAGTAAATTAAATAATGCTAACAAATCCCAAATCAAAATCAAATCAATACCAATGCTAACAAAAGACATTCAATTCAATACTATGAAGGGGAATGTATTGAATATTTATTTTATTTTTTTGCAATAATTTAGATAAAAATGCATAACCTATTTTTATTTTTTCTTTAGCGTTTAGTCATGTAATTAATAATCCCCTATTAGTCTACTCTTATTTTAGCAGCATTTTTAGATTATGTTTATTTTTATTATGAATTTTTAATTAGGAATATTCATATTATATAATTTTATTGACTTTATTGTTGAATATTTTAGTATAATACCATGACATATTTCATATTTTGTACTTATTTTCTTGGAAAATACTTTATGTAGTTGTATCTTACTAGGATTAAAGATAAAATATTTTGAGCACAATTTATATATTTTGTTCTACGAAGATTTTACCGGGAAAAAAAATCCGAAAAAACCCGAAAAACCCGAAAATCCGAAAAAATCCGAGAGCGAAAAACCCGTTTTATTAGTTTGGTTTGGTGTTTAGATTTAATAACCCGACACAATTGGTTTGATTTGGTAATTGTAAAATCCGAACCAACTCGACCTATGTACACCCCTACTTCTAGTTTTAATTCTTGTTTAGATAGTTAGGATAGTCTAACTTAGTTAATAGTTAATCACAAGTCCTCGTGGTTTTGACATCCGACTTTTAGCCACTTTATTACTTGATGACCGCGTATACGTGCGTGTGCGTTTGGTCGCAACAAATATTATTGGATTCGATAGAAGCCGAAACTTCTATTCTCCCGCTGGCTATGTATAAAAGTATTAAAAAGATTTTGAACTCATAATTTCTTGAACTTAGAACTTGATCCTATAAATTAAGTTTAAATCAGTGATCCGCCTCCAGGGACAATGAAATAACTTCGTCCAAAAAATACAAATCCCACCCTTGAAATTCGGGAAATGGTTGGACTATAGCTATTATTTGTTCACATATATTATCAAAAAGATCGTCGAATGAGGACAAATGCAGTCAAAAGATTTCCGCACTTATAAAAAGAAAAGAAAAACATATTAACACCCATATTTTGCAAGATTAAGGTGATCTTAGCCATGTTTAAGGTTTCTTTTGACACTATCTAATTTTGTTGCAAGATCATGCATGTTTACCATATATCTAACTTTCGCAGTTCATAATATATCGTCTGATAACTTTACCAAAAATCACATATAGTTACTTTTTATAACTTTCAATTCCGCTTCATTTAATTTATAGTTAAAAGGTCAGAGCTTTAATTAACAGACTCCATGCTCAATTTTCCAAATATTAGTTTGGTTGGTTTGAATAGTGAAACAAGGAAGTTCGAAGAATATATAAGGTGGTAGTGAAATACTTCGTTAAATATCTTCATGAGCTCCACCTATAATGTACTATATTTAATTTGTTTATTTCTTTGAACATATCAGCTATGAAGATCCTGCCAAAATAAAAATAAAAATTAGAATCGTTTAAAATTCAGTAGAGGTTACGATACTCTAACTGATCTATGGCTATGACTGAGAACACAACTTAGAAGATTCATCAATGCCTTAAACTCGTTTCCATCTTAATTAAAAGAAATGTAAGTATGAGTGAGCAGGTATTAAATTATAAAGAGACCAGGCTGACTATCATTAAAACTTAGAATCTTAATCTATCATACACGTAATCAAAAAAGGGAAGGACCACCAACTACACGATCATATATATTATATGCCTAGTTGACAAATATAAAAAGCAGCTGCAACGTACTTAGCTTGTAAGCAATCTCCAGGAACTTCTACGCCCCCAACTAGTAGTAATATTTACCTAGTACTATATATTTGTAGATGAATTGACGTACGTGGATATTATTATAACCACGTCTTGCTACTAAACCATTTTAAACAATCACTATAATAACAAATTAGAGGAGAATCATATCCACTACGATAAAAGCTAGCTGTTGGCTTTCCAACATCATTATTCATTAATTAGCTAGCCTGAAATTTCAGTGCCGACTTCATCTTCGCATCTAATCTATTTTTATGCCTGTCTGGGTCTGTTTGGGGGGGTCAACTTTGTTCTATCCTTTTCAATTTATGACGCGCTTGCACTTTTATTTTTTTTAGTTTGTTATTCAAAATAATTTCATATTTCTACATTTATTAAGTTTTTAAGTCCAACATTTTTATTTTACCTTTAATTACTCTTTCTTATAACAATGACATGATGCTTAATTGAGATACAAAATTCAGGAGTATTGCTGGTATATATATGTTATATACACAATTAATTACACTACTAAAAATTCGGCCAAAACCGACCCCGGCCAACCGACCTACTTCTGTCGGTTAAAAAACTGACCGAAGTCGGTCGATTTTCCAAAATATTTTATTTTTAAATTTTTAAACAAATTTTTGGCGCAAAAATACGGGAAACTATTTTAGAATCCCGCAAAATTTATTTTTTAAGAAACCGACCGAAATCGGTTGTTTTTTCATACGAAATAAATTAAAACTAATATTCAAAAAACAACCGAAATCGGTCAGTTATTTCAGTCAGTCATTTTAAAAAACTGGCCGACTTCGGTCGATAATTTTATATTTTTAATAAAACCTACCGAAATTGGTCGGTTATTTTAGCGCGAAAATGAAATTAAGGAGTACAAATAAATTAAAAGAAAGTCTTAAACCAAAATATACGATTAGTCTAGTGGTAGAATAGTAGTATCAAGCCACAATACAGACCCTGACTCGAGTCTCAGATGGTATATTTTTTAATTGCATAATTAAAAATACCGACCGACTTCAGTCGGTTTTTTTTTCGGCAGATTTTTTCTTTTTGGGTCGTTTGTGAAAATTAATTTACCGACCGAAAATCGATCGAAAATTGCGACCGACTTCGATCGCTATTTTAGGCAATTTTCTAATAGTGTTAGTCTAAGATAATAACAGTCAAGAATTTTTCAGTCAAATTAATATACATAAAATAAAGAGTCTTCTTTCTTGAGTTTTTTTTAAATCGAATAAGAGCCCGTTTGGATTGGCTTAAAAAAATGGCTTTTAAGTACAAGTGCTTAAAAGTAGCTTTTAAGTGCTGGTGCTTGTTTTATAAATAAACAGTTACCTGTTTGGATAAAAGTGCTGAACCTTAAAAAAAGTTATTGAAGTGTTTGGTAAACAAGTGCTGGTAAACACTTTTTTCTGTTAAAAAGACAAAAATATCGCCTGAAACAAATCAAGAACCTACATCTTCCTCTTGCTTATTATGTAACAATCTGCCAAACCTCGATTTCTATATAAGCGGACCAAACATAAAACTTGCAAAAAGATTGTTACCATATTTTTTTTAAATGTAAAGCTTTAAAATCAGGCTTGGGATAATCTGGGCATACAAATATCTCAAAGAAAAAGCATATAAAGAAAACCATATAATAAGATGAATAAGAAAGAAGAAAGAATGAATCTACGGTAAAAAGATCGAAGATGAAGGAGAAGAAGAGGAAAGAAGATGAACAGAAAGTGGGAGTAGTTGGATATTTTAGGATTTATTTGATGAGGGTAGTTTTGGGATTACTAAAAGTTATTAGGGACAAGTAAGTAATTTTTTTGGTCAAAATAAGATGTCTTTTAAACTAAAAACGGAGAAGTTAGAATATTCAACTTGTGGCTTTTAACTTGTTTTTAACGCTTTTGTCAAACACTCCAAACATCTAAAAGTGGCTTAGCCAATCCAAACCGGTTCTAAGTTCAGTTGAGGCTTCCTTCTCCCTCTAACATAACATATGTCCAATGAGTCAATGACCTAAGCGCTAAAGAATCTCACAGTTGAAAAGTTGACTCTCCCATAGGCTATATATTTCATTAAGAATAATTTCCAAGTCTTCTTTGCGTTTATATTATTTCCAACATTGCAGGACCTTAAATCTTAAGTCATCCATTGATTGGCTTCGCTGATGGCAATCAAGCGGCCTTATTTTTCTAACGAGGTTTTGGCTGTACATGTTTGATCATTTAGAATTTATTCGTTAATTTTCTCTAGTGCAATGGCGGCTGTAAATAATTAAATGCTCTCTCCCATTAATTCAATTTCATATTAGTTTGGTATTAAGAAATAACATATTTTAATATTTGGAATAATTTTTAATTTTAAAGTTTTCATTTTACGTGTAGTAAGAAATTTTTATAGTCACAAAATTTTATGATATATTCAACGTTACGAGCTTCATAAGTTCTGTAGCCACACATATACTATTTTATTGCATGTTTAAGATCAAAAGTGTAGAAATATTCTATTTTTTCTTTATAGCTTGATTGCTGCTCATTTTATTAGCGCCTAATATTTTTATATTTTGTTTTTCAGCCGGTGTCCAGTACCGCATTGAAGCCCCACTATATTTGAATTCGCGTAGAACCTATTTGGGCGGAAGCTAACGTTCCCTACCAAAAATTATTAATACCCAGAACTCGAACCTGAAACCTCTAGTTAAGGGAAGAACAACATCCTTTGGTGGTAGCTCCTAACGTAGCTTTGCTGTTTCCATGCACCTTCGTCAATCGTCATGCATTCGTGCGGCGCTCCTCAATATTCCCTTCATTTTCCTATATTTCTTTACAATTCCGAATTGTTATTACCTAATCATTGTGTTAATTCAACATCAATACACGTAGTATTATCCATTATCAATATTCGCACATCACGTGGCAAATATTGTACTACTAATTTAAAAATGTCTTTTCAGTTACATATGGTTTCTATTCCCATGTATTGTTCAAGTTTTTGCCTATATAAAGCCATCTAATGCCTCGTATCTCATACCCCAAAACCAATTTTAAGTTTCTTCCTCAGTTCTACTATCTATCAAATACAAAAAATGACGACAGACGGAGAGAGCCTTTGGGTTTTCGCTTTAGCTTCAAATTGCAAAATTTTCACGTCCCCAATCAACTCCATGTACTTTGCACTTATTTTTCTTCTTGTCTGGTTAGTCATGAACATGATTTACTGGACTCACCCTGGGGGTCCAGCTTGGGGTAAATACAAATGGAGAAATTATTTGGTAGCACCAAAGCCAATACCAGGCCCAAGAGGTTTTCCTCTTATAGGAAGCATGAACCTTATGACTGGTTTAGCACACCAAAAAATAGCAGCCGTGGCAAAATCATGCCAAGCCAAGCGTCTCATGTCCTTCAGCCTAGGTGAAACTAGAGTTATTATAACGTGTAACTCAGTAGTAGCAAAGGAAATACTGAACAGTTCAGTGTTTGTTGACCGTCCAGTAAACGAGTCAGCCTACAGACTAATGTTCAATAGAGCTATTGGTTTTGCTTCTTACGGTGTCTACTGGCGAACACTTAGAAAAATTGCAGCCACACACTTGTTTTGTCCTAAACAAATCAAAGCCTCTGAGGCACAAAGGTGCGAAATTGTGAAACAGATGATCGAAATTTTGAAAGCTGGCGGTTCCCGTGACAATATACGGGTAAGGGATGTTCTGAAAAAGGCTTCACTAAACAATATGATGTGTTCTGTTTTTGGCCGCAACTACAGTCTCTTGGATGATTGTAACGAAGAGCTGAGCGAGTTAGTAGATGAAGGTTACGAGCTTTTGGGAATGCTCAATTGGTCGGATCACCTCCCTTGGTTAGCTGAATTTGACCCGCAGAAAATACAGGTCAGGTGCTCACACCTCATGCCTAAAGTAAACCAGTTTGTGGGCAAGATCATCGACGAGCACCGGGCTCACGGTAGCAATGGTCATCGTGATTTTGTGGATGTTTTGCTCTCACTTCCGGAATCCGACAGATTATCAGACTCTGACATGATTGCCGTACTCTGGGTAAGCAACCATATATATATATATATATATGAAAACAAACATAACCAATCAATTTTAATTTGCTCTCCCTGAGCGGGTAGTCGGTCCATTTCTTTGCTTTGTTAATTTGTAGCCTCCACACTTTAAAATCAATTTATTTTTAGAAGTATATTTTCTTTAAAATACTTTTTAAAAAAGTATTATTGAAAAAGTACTTATGAGCGCAATTAATGTTTGACTAAACTTCTAAAAAGTAGTTTTAACTATATTTTTTTTAAAGTATTTTTGGAAAAAGCACTATTTTTTTCTTTTAAAAAGCTTGATCAAACATTTTAACTTTTAAAAAAATACTGCTACTACTTTTTTTTTTTTTGAAAAAAAATACTTTTGGCCACGTAGAAGCTTGGCCAAACAAGCTATTAGCCTGAACTAAACAAGCTATTAGTCTGAATTGTTATTCCTTTCATTTTTTTAAGGGGCAGTAAATTGGATTCTAAAATAAACTTGTAGAAATGAATTTAGAAAAAATAATTCAATCATCATTCGTAGTTGCACTGGCAATTCTCTCTCTCCCTTCCTAATTTCATGTTGTTACATGATCCGTAGGAGATGATATTTAGAGGGAGTGACACGGTGGCAGTATTAATAGAGTGGATACTAGCACGGATGGTACTTCATCCTGATGTTCAGTCAAAGGTACAAGAGGAGTTGGACAGGATTGTTGGAAGATCATGTCGTCCAATCATGGAGTCCGATGTAACGAACATGGTTTATCTGCCGGCCGTAGTGAAAGAAGTACTTAGACTGCACCCTCCGGGCCCATTGTTGTCATGGGCCCGCCTAGCAATAAAGCACGTGATAGTGGACGGATATCCCGTGCCCGAAGGAACCACGGCTATGGTGAACATGTGGGCCATCACGAGGAGTGAAGAGGTTTGGACGGATCCACTTGAGTTTAAGCCTGAGAGGTTCATGAACGAGGCCGGGTCTGAGCTTGTGGATTTCTCGGTGTTGGGGTCTGACTTGAGACTGGCTCCATTTGGTTCTGGAAGGCGAACCTGTCCAGGAAAGACACTCGGCTTGACTACTGTCACTTTTTGGGTAGCATCGCTTTTGCAAGAGTTCCAATTTGGACCTACTGATGAAACCAAAACTGTTGACTTGTCTGAGGTACTTAGGCTTTCCTGTGAAATGGTCAATCCACTCACAGTGAGGGTGCGACCAAGACGCGCTCCATGAAGCTTGAGCACTCGCAAAAGAAATGTAACGAAACCCTCTGGGTTGACTGGAAAATAGTGTGTACTTTTAAGTACTATAATATACATTGTATTGTTATTTTAAATAAAATTATATTCTAAATATTATTAGTACTTTATATTATGGAGTAATAATTAATCTCCTTCTGGCTATGGGTGTACAAATGATGGTTAAACCAATATAAGTTTCAGTCAGAGGTGGATCCGGGATTTAGATATTGTGGGTGCCGGAATATTTTCGAACATAGATATATTGATATTTACATGGTTTCAACAGAGGTAGTTATTTAACCGGTTTGATCCATTTCGGGTTCGGTTTGAAATATTCTATCTTTTTGACTTATATAAACAACTGATTAAGCAAAAAAAATAATAAAATAATTATGACAACCTACTTTGCTTGATATTGCTTATATCACAAAATATAGGAAAATCACACTCCTTTCAAATTAGTTTGGATCAAAGTTAATAATCATAACATTCATGAAAAGATAAGAACGACTTACCAATTTTAATGACCTTAGAAATTAGATCTAGTTTAATTTTATCTAATAGCAGTAAACGTTGCTAATACATTAGGAACATTTGCAACAATACATTGACTAATTCTCTTCTTTTTCTTCTTCTTCAATTAGATGGGAACCAAAAGGAATTAAGAGAAGATTAGAAAAAAAATAATAACAAAACATGAAACTAGTATGTACATCTAGAGGACTCGAAAAAGGGGAAGGTACGGGAAGAGAATGCTTAAGGATATAAGTTTGAATTTTGAAATTATGGTTGTTAAAAGGAATTTGTTTCTTTAGCTTGAAAATAAAAAAAGAATAACATTTTCATAATAAAAAGACTCAAAAATAAATAAAGATAAAAGATGAAAATGTATGAGGGTGACATCTCGAATGTAAATATCAAAGGTTGAAAGCCTAAAACTGAAGCGAAGATATGTTTGAAGCAAATGGGATTCGAACTCTGGCACTTGGACACAAAAAAAGACGGCACTCTACCAGTGGCACATAGAACAAGTTCATTAATCTGGGTGCCATCATTTGGTATATAGCCAATTTCTTCTAAATATACATAGAATATAAGAGTTTCGATAGAAGTTTACGGGTGGCATGGCACCTTCACCTCCCTTAATAGATCCGCCCCTGGTTTCAGCATACTTATATTTTTTCTCCATTCATGTGTGTGGTACCTTTTTTTTAGTTTGCAAGCATATATATTGAAGTTTTTTCTTTTGAATTACTTGATTCTTTGATAACTAATTAATAAAAAGGAGAAATAGGTAATATTTATTTACTAGAATTGTTTACTGTAATACATCTTAATAAAATAGACTCGGCCATATTATTAAGAATTTTTTTATTACAAACAGTTTGGATGCACATGACTAAAAAATCATTGCTCAAAAACAAATATTGCGTTAAAGAAATTACAAACTGCTGAATATTGTGGTCATGTAACAATCAACACCTCAAGATACTGTTGAATATAATATAACATACAGTGTTTAATATTGGATGTGCAATATTTTCTAAATTACTAACTACAATTCAGAAATTAAATTTTGTTATATAAATAAAAAGAGTACTCCTAGCTCCTTTTATGTTTAAAACATGAGTAGATTACACAGACACACACCGCCATACATAAAACAGAAAGAGAAAAATGCTCTTCACAACGCTATATACGCTCTCCGTATTATACTATCTCATTATCAAATATCAACAAAGTTGGATTAAGGAAAATTGAGATGTTACTTATACTACTAGCCACTTAATTGTTTGTTAAATTTGATTGAGCCAAAACCTCCTTTTGTTTAATTTGTTATTATTGGGCAAAAGATGACGATCATGACGTTGAGCATTCTCTCCTACTCATAACAATATGCGACGAGACTTGTTTGGTTAAATGTAGATAATAACAATAACAACAATACGCCTAAATCTCAACAAATTGGAGTCGGTTACATGAATTTTCACTAATCCATTATTCATTTCATCATCATAAAAATAAATACAAGTGAAAAAATAAGTTACATATATATAAATAATAGCAGCAATAATAATAATATTAGAAGTTCTCTAACTAAAACTTCTATCCAAATAGTAAATATTACGTATATGGATGTTTTTCCTTTCATTGTTTATTTTATTTAGCTACCTGTATTATGAGAATTTATCATGAATTGACAAATTTTATGCTGACTGACTGGTAACCTACTCAACCCTCCTTTATCGACAATGGGAACAAACTTGAAGAGGCCGAGTTATTTTGTTTAAAGGAGACAAAGATGAATGTATCTCGTAACTTTGATTTGTTGAGCTAGCTCCTAAAGTAGTTTCTGGGGACGATTGCACCTCCATCATTATAAGGTCATGAATCTAGCTCACATCAAATGCACAGTGAACTATAGAGTGAATTATTTGATTAAACACCTAAGATATTAGTTTAATTTGTATATTATAATACGTAGTGCTCAAATAATACTTAGTATATACGGTTAACTTTTGAGATTCTTTCTAGAGTCGTCAATATGGGCTTGGCCGTTCGACCAGCACAATCTAGCCTGTGATTTAGCAGGGTTGAGCTAGAATTTTTGGATCCCATTTAAAAACGAGGCTTTAAGCCTGGCCAAGTAAGCCCGTGGCCCGTGAGGCTTGACTGAGGCTGAGCTGGGCCGGCCTGTCGGCCTAATAAAAATATGTATTTAAAATATAAAAAGTATATGATACTAAAAATAACAAGAAGAGTATCCCAAGCTTAAAGTTTATTAAGTTCATCATTAAAACATCAAAGGCTTAAAATGTTAATTAGTTTTATAATTTAATTATTCTTAATATTTAACTGATCAATATTGCACATGTGTAAATGCCTAAATTTTGTTCTTTCTTTTACATTATAGTTTTGAATAATTATTTTGTGTGTGTTTGTAGATTTTAGAATTAGACTTTCAGTTTAATTAATTTGTTAAGGGGGCTAAGAGACTGGGCTTTTCATTTAAAAAAAACGAAATTAGCCCCAAATTGGATAAAATCGGCGGCCCAAACCTTGTGGTGTGAGAGACGTCCAAAACGACGTCGTTTTGATAAATGAGGCAAGACTTAATCTTAGCCACTCATCATCACATGATCCGACGGTCCTAATTCAATCTCCCACCCAGGTATATAAAGCCTAAAATCCCCAAATTTTGCCCCATTTCCCCTTATTTCTCCTTTCTTCTTCTCTCTTATCACTCTCTCCCTCTCTATACTCCCCTACCCGCCGCAATGTGCTCCACGGTGGTTCCGCTGGCTAGAAATTGCCACCTCCAATCAACCCCAAAATTTCACCATCTACTCCCCCTTCCTCCTCTTTCTACCTATACCACTCATATCCTCCAAATCTCCACCAATCTCCATAAATATACAAAAATCCAAAAAAATCGTAGCCGCCGTCTACCACCTCCAAACCTCATAAAAATCATACCACCGGCCTCCTCCCACTCTCCTCTTCTCCATTCCACGCCCCAAAACCTTCAAACCCCTCCAAAATTCGGAAGTTTAGCCAACCGTCGTTTGACCACCCTACTGCCGCGACCGCCGCTACCTCATCGTCGCTGAGCCTCTGTTCCAGCATGGAACAACCCTGTTGCCTCTTTTTCTCTTTGACAAAATGCTGGACTCAACTCTATCTCGTCAAAGTTTGTGTGTTTTTCGGCATTTGTCATCGGGAAAAAGAGGCGTGGAGGTCGATTCGCCGCCTATTTGTGTTTTACTACTGATTTGAAGCCTGAGTGCTTAGGTAAAATCCTAATCCCTTGTTCATCATTTTTAGTTTCTCCTTATTGACTGATTTTTAGATTTTTAGTTTAGTTTAAGTTCTATTTTTTCTTAATTAGTGATTAGTTATCTTTTTGTTGATTTCAGAAATTTTGTTGTTATTTATTTGTTTAGGCCATTGCTTCAGTTTTTTCCCTTTTTTTATAACTTATGTTCCCCCCTTGTGTTTAGGTTTAGTTTAACTTCCAGTTTTCAATTAATTGTTAATCTGTGATTGTTAGTTTTTGTTAGCTTCATTGACAATCATCGATGATTAGTCGTTATTTATACTTATCGAATAATGTATTAGTTAGTATGTCGTTTTAGTTTGTCTTATGTTTTCATCTAGTAATCAGTTATATTAATCACTTCGATGTGAAAATATGTTTGTTGGTCTTAATGCTAGTTATATTTTCGGACTTCAACTAAAATTTTGAAGTCTCCAAACTATAACTGAAATATCAAATTCGTCAATTCTAGCTTCTTTAATTTTTTATTTTGATCGTTCTTTGGCTTGAAGTTTAGGTTCTGTTAATCAATGATTCAGTTTACTTATATTAGTATATTTGGAGTTTGGCAATGATATATTTAGTCATTTTTTAGGCTTGAATCACCTATTGAATTGCAGTTTCGAGTTTGTCTTTCCTACATTGTCATATTTCAGTTTGAGTTAGTGGTTCATGTATTTAAAGATTTAGTGTTAGTCCTATTTAACTATATTAAGTTTGAAGTAGTTATTTAGTATAGGTACTTATATGTTTGAGTCTTGTTGATTCCTAGTAGTTGACTCTTAACTAATCTTATTCGAATTACTGACTGTTTGAACTAGATTGAATCTGGTTTCTCTTTATGGACTAGTTAGCTTTGAATTTGGTTTGAGAAATTAAGAGGAAAGGGAAAGAAAAGAGAATACTTGAGTGTAGGGCTCTTTGTTTGGTTGCTTTTATTATTGCGGAGTATTTTGGAGTACAATACTCCAAAATTTTGTCCACAATTGATAAGAAAAACTGTTTATTGACCAAAATTATGATTTTGGACAGATTTTTGGTCAAAAATCCATCATTTTGGATAGATTTTTGGCCAAACAAAATCTGTCCCAAGGTCCTTCCCCCCTTATAAAAAGAGGAGCTTTTTCCTCATTTAAGGAGGATCTTTGGACTCTAAAAAGGCACACACTCTAATACACTTAGCCATCATCTTTTATACTCTAAAAAAGACATATGTTTGAGAAAAATAAGCAGCTTAATACATATAGCAAGCTGAAATTTCCGAACTTGGTGAGTTTCTTAGAGTGAACTTTTTGAGAAAAATAGAAAGATTCCTTAGGCAATTTGTGAAGTTGGTTGGCTACTAGTTTCAAGCATCTTTGTTGGTTTTCTGGACTGTTTTAACACTAAGGTGTTGCTGTCTTTATTGTTGTTTTTGTTGCTATTCTTGCTGATCCTACTGCTGTACTTTTATTATTCTGCGACTCAGGTTACCCTTTAACCTTATGTTATAGACATTTTCACATTAACAAGTAGATTTGAACTCATCCTGACTACTGGGGGCATATCCATCTAGATAAATAAATGCTAGATAGTTTTCTTGATTATTTAAGTATATCATGTTAGATTCATATATAAAAATGAATCCCGAAATGTTCAAATAGTGTTTATTCAAGTTTGCACCTGATAGCATCACTGATAAGGATGGAGTTTTGAACGCTCCAAGAAGGCCATTTACAAGATCTCAAGCTAAAGAATTGAAGACTAAGGTTGTTGGACTTCAATATCAAATAAAGAAGCTTCTAACTATAGAGGAAGTGCTCAAGCTCAAAGGAGAATAATTGTCTAAGTTTTACAATTATTTGGTGGCTCAAATTGAAGTCAAAGAGNTTGGGGTCCAAACCAATGGCCCAAACTAGTTGTTTTAAGGCCCAAATCTGCCCCAAAGGGTCTTGGCCGCCCCTCCATTTAATATTGATGGCTATTGTGACCCCTAAATGGCCCTACCTAATTTAGATGACTTTATAGCAACCCCTTTCATTATTTTAAGGTTTTTTTTACTCCCATAAATAAGGAGTTCTTCTCATTCACAAGACACTACATTATTGATTAAGTATATCATACTTTGAGAGTTCTTGTTGAACCTTTGTTACTTGTGCTTTGAGATTTATCTTTCAACCTTTACTAGTTCATAGTTCAAGGTAGTAAG
>MU717450.1:65441-89655 GCA_026770625.1 Nicotiana glauca | reverse complement strand
AAAATGAGACGAGCCTCGCCAAACCAAATACAAATTGCGGGGCCCTCATTAATTACTTAATTAAAAATACTTAGAAATTCGGGTCGGGCCGTTTAGAAAATTTCACGGGCTTCCCAAAAAATAACAACACGTTAGTCTCTTTAGACGCGATTTTAATAAAATTAAATTCCTAAACTCGGGTATGCATTTCATGCGAACCAAATTCAAATCCTAAAACGTTGAATAAGAATGTATCGAGGATCCGGGTGCATTTCATGTGACGTGATCCGAAAATATGTTCTTAAATGACGTTCACTTTCTTAAATAAAATAATTGACAAAAAGCGGTAATTAATTCTAAAAAATGCACAAATAGGATAACGTGTATAAAAATTAATATTTTAGCCAAATATAACAGTTGAGCGACCGTTCTAGAATCACGGAATTCGAGAGTGCCTAACACCTTCTCCCGGGTTAACAGAATTCCTTACCCGAATTTCTAGTTCGCGACTGTAATACAGAGTCAAACCCTTCCTCGATTCGGGATTCAAACCGGTGACTTGTGACACCATAAATATCCCAAGTGACGACTCTGAATCTTAAACAAAGGAATCTCATTTCGGTTGTCCTTAAATTGGAAAAACTCCTTATTACTATATCTCTTCCCGGGGTGTAGTAAAGGCCGATAAAATAGCGGTAAAAAGGAGGTGTGATAGGCCCTAATGTTTGCAAAAGGAGAAACGCTCAACTCAGGGATTGGAACCCTAATGTCGGCTAGGAAAACGCTCAACTCAGGGATTGGTGCTCTAATGTTCGCTAAGAAAAATTGCTCGACTCAGGGATTTGAGCCCTAATGTCGGCTAGGGAAAGTTGCTCGACTCAGGGATTGGAGCCCTAATGTCGGCTAAAGAAAAATTGCTCAACTCAGGGATTGGAGCCCTAATGTCGGCTAGGGAAACACTCAACTCAGGGATTGGAGCCCTAATGTCGGTTAAAAAAGTGCTCAACTCAGGGATTGGAGCCCTAATGTCGGTTAAGAAAGTGCTCAACTCAGGGATTGGAGCCCTAATATCGGCTAGGGAAACACTCAACTCAGGGATTGGAGCCCTAATGTTGGTTAAAAAAAGTGCTCAACTCAGGGATTGGAGCCCTAATGTTGGCTAGGAAAGCTGCTCAACTTAGGGATTGGAACCCTAATATTGGCTAAGGAAAATGCTCAAATCAGGGATTGGAGCCCTAATATTGGCTAGGGAAACACTCAACTCAGGGATTAGAGCCCTAATGTTGACTAAGGAAAAATGCTCAATTCAGGGATTGGAGCCCTAATATTGACTAAGGAAAATCACTCAACTTAGGGATTGGAGCCCTAATGTTGGCTAAGAAAAAATGCTCAATTCAGGGATTGTAGCCCTAATATTGGCTAAGAAAAATGCTCAATTCAGAGATTGGAGCCCTAATATTGGCTAAGGAAAACCTTCTCAACTTAGGTATTGGAGCCCTAATATTGGCTTAGGAAAAACGCTCAATTCAGGGATTGGAGCCCTAATATTGGCTAAAGAAAACGCTCAAGTCAGGGATTGGAGCCATAATGTTGGCTTAGGAAAAAACGCTCAATTCAGGGATTGAAGCCCTAATATTGGCTAAGGAAAATGCTCAATTCAGGGATTGGAGCCCTAATATTGGCTAAGGGAAATGCTCAATTCAGGGATTGGAGCCCTAATATTGGCTAAGGAAAACTGCTCAACTCAGGGATTGGGGCCCTAATATTGGCTAAGGAAAAAACGCTCAATTCAGGGATTGGAGCCCTAATATTAGCTAAAGAAAACGCTCAACTCAGGGATTGGAGCCCTAATATTGGCTAAGGGAAAACGCTTGACTCAATGATTGGAGCCCTAATGTCGGCTAAGAAAAAACGCTCAATTCAGGGATTAGAGCCCTAATATTGGCTAAAGAAAACGCTCAACTCAGGGATTGAGCCCTAATGTTGGCTTAGGAAGTAATAGGTTGTTTTCGGGAATTCTAAACTATCCTCTCTTTTTTGGGGGGGGGGGGTTCTTTTTTGTTATCTCCCTTTTGATAAAAAGCAGGAAAGAATACGGAGGAAACTTCCCTTCTGCGCCATTATTTGCTGTAAAGTCGTTTCAACACTTGCACGTTTTTCTTTCTTTTGGTTGCACCTGCTTCTTGCACGGTTGCTTTGGACCTGTGTCTGTTTCAATTTCTCAAACAAAGATCAATTTTTAGTTTGAAACGGTGATTGGTTTTGTGGCCTTGATTGTATTTGATCATTTTATCCCCGCCTCATTTCTGTCGAGAACTCTGTCGTTGATTGGTTTTCGAGGGCGACCCCCTTTCGGCCGATAAGACCCAACTTTCAGGATTCCATGATGATTTGCCCGTGTAAGGCTTGATCCTTTCATTCGATTCTGCTCTTGAGGCCTTTGTCTTTAACTTTCCCTTATTTTTAATGTTTGGTTAGTTGGGATTGGCTTAACACATCCGCCGAGGCTAGAACCTCTTCTCTTATCTTTTGCGAGGGGAAGCCCTATAGCAATTAGTCCTGTCACCTTTCTTTGTGACAGTTTCGGAATGCAGAGTTAAACTGAAAGGGATTCAAGGAAAAGCAAACCAGAAAGCAGGGTAATGAATTTTTAAATAGAAGCGTCTCTTTCGGGGGAAAAGAAGGACTTATCTGGGGTGCATGCTGACTTCAAATGGACATGACATGCTTCTTGGACTGGATGTCTGACCCGCACCAACTTCCATCTTCTGGTGAAACCATCGATTCATATTTCCGAACCAGGGGACCTTGCCAGGACTTTTAGTGATGAGATATCCTCTTTTCGGCCGATAGCGCCCTTTGCGGGTTTTCGCTAATCGAACTCTCTCATTTCTTATCTCACCGTCGCCCGATAGTGCTCTTTGCGATATTTCACTAAGCGGGCTCTCTCATTCTTAGTTTTTCGACTCCCGTCGCCTTATGGTGCCTGAAGGTTTTCACCGATAAGACTCTCTCATTTTATTTCTCTCAGTTTAGAATGCATCAACTTTCAATCAATGATATTTCTCAGCTCTCACGCCTTTGGCAATTGATTCGAAGGACTTGCACTTGGTTTCGGGTAAAAAGAGTTGCGGACGGGATTACAACTTTGGAACCATTCGATGGGCTCATGGTCGAACCATTACAACATCTACCCAGTTTTATTTTTTGGGAAATTTGGATTTTTGGTGTAGTGTGACTGAACCTCAGAGAGAGGCTGCCTACGTATCCTTTCGGAATCAAGTTAGACGTAGTTCAAACAATCATTTTTTTATTATTTTTTAGTCATCGATGTTTTTGGATTCCAAAGAAGGTAGCCAAGGAAATGTAACCGGCTCAAAGGGCTTGCAAAAGGGTTGATAGTGTTTGGGGTAGCGGGAATAAAAGCCTTCATCATTTCAACTGCGCAAAGACATCATCAAAGCAGGCTCAGACATAGTACCTTTTTACCGCGTCTGCATTCACGGCTGCTTCGGTATCATTTCCTTCGATGTCACCCAAGTATAATGCTCCTCTTGGCAGTATTTTTCTAATGATATACGGACCTTTCTAGTTAGGAGCGAACTTTCCTTTTGCTTCCTAATGATGAGGAAGAATACGCCTCAACACCAATTGTCCCACTTCAAATTTCCTGGGTCGTACTTTCTTATTATAGGCGCGAGCCATTCTTTGTTGGTACAACTGCCCGTGGTAAACTGCGGCCAACCATTTTTCATCAATCAAATTCAACTGTTCCAACCGAGTTTTAACCCATTCACTATCTTCAACCTCTGCTTCAACAATCGTCCGGAGCGAAGGGATTTCTACCTCTACCAATATCATAGATTCAGTTCCATAAACCAACAAGTATGGGGTGTCTCCTACCGATATGCGCACTGTAGTGCGATATCCCAGTAAGGCAAAAGGCAACTATTCATGCTACTATCTAGAACTCTGGATTGCCTTTCTCAAAATCTTCTTGATGTTCTTGTTCGCTGCTTCAACATTGCCATTGGCTTTGGGCCGATAAGGAGTGGAGTTCCTATGCGTTATTTTGAATTGTTCGCATACCTCCTCCATCAAACGACTATTCAGGTTTGTAGCATTATCTGTGATGATGGTTGCGGGAATACTAAAACGATAGATAAGGTTCGAATGTACAAAATCCACTACAGCTTTCTTAGTGACCGCTTTGAGAGTGATAGCTTCGACCCATTTTGTGAAGTAATCAATAGCAACCAATATGAATCTGTGTCTATTTGAGGCTTTTGGTTCGATTGGCCCAATAACATCCATGCCTCAAGCAACGAATAGCCAAGGTGCTGACATAGGATGTAGTTCCGTTGGAGGTGCATGAATCAAATCACCGTGCACTTGACACTGATGGCACTTCCGGACAAAGCTGTAGCAGTCCTTCTCCATGGTTATCCAGTAATATCCTGCTCGAAGGATTTTCTTTGCCAAAACATACCCATTCATGTGAGGTCCACACACTCCTGCGTGTACTTCATGCATGATCTTTCCGACTTCTTCGATATCAACACATCTTAACAAATTGATATCCGGGGTCCTCTTGTACAAGACATCACCACTTAAGAAAAAATCACTTGCATGCCGTCTAATGGTTCTCTTTTGATCTACACTAGCTTGCTCAGGATATTCTTGCATTTTCATAAACCTTTTGATGTCGTGGTACCATGGCTGGGTGTTTGGCTCTACCTCAACCGTATGACAATAGCCATGCCTTTCCCTAATTTAGATTTCCAAGGGATCAATGTGAGCATTGCTTGGGTAGGGCAACATCGCGGCTAGAGTGGCGAGTGCATCAGCCAATTCATTGTGACACCGAGGGATGTACCTGAACTCTATCGATTTGAACCGCCTGCTAAGATTTTCCACATACTGTCGATAGGGGATGAGCTTACTATCTTGGGTTCCCATTCTCCTTGGGCTTGCCGGATAATCAGATCTGAGTCTTCCATAATTAATAACTCTTCAACATCTTGGTCAATCGCCATATGCATACCCATGATACATGCTTCATATTCAGTGGTGTTCTTTCTGTAGAAAAACCGAAGCTTGGTTGTGGCCGGATAGTGTTCACCAGTGGGTGAGATCAAGATTGCCCCAATTCCTACACCTTTTATGTTTACCACCCCATCAAAGAACATTTTCAAAGCATGTGCGTCTCCAGAGATGGCCTCTATTGAATTTACCTCTTAATCTGGGAAGTAAGTGTTCAATGGTTGGTGTTCATCATCAACCAGGTTTTCAGCCAAATGATTTGCCAACGCCTGAGATTTCATTGATGTACGAGTGACATAGACTATGTTTCAGTGAGCAGAATCTGCCATTTTGCTAATCTCCCTGTGGGCATCAGTTTCTGAAATATGTATTTCAAAGGATCTAACCTAGTTATGAGGTGGGTGGTGTAGGCCTGCAAGTAATGTCTCAACTTCTGAGCGACCCAAGTCAAAGCACAACAAGTTCTTTCCAATAGAGTATACTTGGATTCATAGCTGGTAAACTTTTTGCTCAAATAATAGATCGCCTGCTCTTTCTTCCCGGTTACATCGTGTTGTCCGAGGACACAGCCGAAAGAATTTTTGAAGACCGTCAGAGACAAGAAAAGAGGCCTCCCAGGCTCTAGTAGGACCAAGACTGCTGGATTTGACAGATATTCTTTGATCTTGTCAAAGGCTTCTTGACATTCATCTGTCCATTTGACTGCTGCATCTTTCTTCAATAATTTGAATATGGACTTACATGTGGATGTCAGTTGAGCAATGAACCGGCTGATATAGTTTAATCTACCCAACAAGCTCATCACATCTTTCTTGGTTCTCGGAGGAGGCAAATCCCGGATAGACTTTATCTTTATTGGGTCTAACTCGATACCTCTCCTGCTGACTATAAAGCCTAAAAGTTTACCAGACGGGACCCCAAATGCACATTTGGTAAGGTTCAACTTCAGACCATACTTGCGCAACCGTTCAAAGAATTCCCTCAAATCTCGAACATGAGCATCCCGGGTTCTGGACTTGATGATCACGTCGTCCACATATACCTTTATTTCCTGATGCATCATATTATGGAAAATGGCGGTCATGGCCTTCATGTAGGTTGCCCTAGCATTCTTCAAACCAAACGGCATAACCCAGTAACAGTAAGTACCCCAAGGTGTAGTAAAGGTTGTCTTTTCGGTGTCTTCTTCGTCCATTAATACCTGGTGATATCCGGCGTAACAATCCACGAAGGACTGTATCTCATGTTTGGTGCAGTTATCAACAAGGATGTGGATGTTGGGCAAAGGGAAATTGTCTTTGGGACTTGCCTTGTTCAAATCTCTATAATCCACATACACCCGGGTCTTCCCGTCTTTTTTTGGAACTGGAACTACATTAGCCAACCATGTAGTATATTTGACCACTTGAATTACCACTGTTTTCAACTATTTCGTGATTTCTTCCTTGATCTTATCATTGATGCCAGCTTTAAACTTTCTTTGCTTTTGCTGGACTGGAGGACAATTGGGGTAAGTTGGCAACTTATGAACCACCAGATCAACATTTAGCCCTGGCATGTCGTCGTATGACCAATCAAACACATATTTGAACTCAAACAGGAGTTGGATTATTGCATCCCGGGTTTTCTCGTCTGTGTGAATGCTTATCTTGGTTTCCCGGATTTCTTCAGAAGTCCCCAAATTAACAGGTTCCGTATCATTCAAGTTCGCCTTAGGTTTATTCTCAAAGTGTTCCAGTTCTTGATTTATTTCCCTAAAAGCCTCTTCTTCATCATATTCTGGTTCTTGGTTAATTATTTCACAATTAGACAGCGTGTTTGGATCTGGGCATGAAGTCCGCAAGCATGTCATGTTATTTAAAGCCGCATTATTAGAACTAAAAAGAAAAAATAAAATAGGAAAAATAGCAAAAATCAGAAAAATAAAGAAAATAAACGATGAAATATTAATTTCATTACTTGGAATTGGGGAAATAACAGGGTTTACATTCAGGAAATTGAAAACAGGAAACTAAAGAAAACATCCGAGTTACACCCTGGGATAACTCGTGATGTAGGAAAAGTGGCAGGACTAGTCTACCCGGACTCCCGCCTGACTGGGAACAGTGTAGCCTTCCAATTTTGAAGTTTAGCATTTGGCCCCATGTATAGCACCTCAGCGGTGCTTGTGCCTTCTCCCAGCTGAACCATGTGGGTTTCATAAAGCATTTTTCTCATTGTCCCACATATTTCCTCAATTTCTTCGGCCGTAAAGGCCTCGTCGTCTTCTTCTTCATTGTACCTTGGCTTGACAAAAGTTTTATACAAATGTGGCCGTGGTTGAGGTAAAACCCATCCCTCATTTTTTCTCTTATTTGCCCACTTTTCATCATCTGGGGTATGGTGGAATCCTATCCCGAAGAACTTCTCAGTTGAAGGCAGGGTGATAGGTTCTGCTATTCCTTGTAATGATTTCCCAAGCCCCTTTCCCGGTTTGAAGCCATGTCGGATCATCTATTTAGCCACCATGATTGATGTATTAGAAAGGAAGGGTTGGGGACAAGGGTCTCCTTCTTCATACTGGTCGGTGACCATAATTTCAAAAGCCTAATAAACTATGTGCTCGCTTCCCTCTCTTGCTTTAAGACATGGGAATGAAGGGTCCCGATAGATTGATTGCTCATCTTCCCCGTGGACTACGATATCTTGACCCTCATGCTCGAACTTTACTATTTGGTGAAGGGTAGAGGGTACAACTGCGGCCACATGAATCCATGGCCTCCCCAGGAGAAAGTTGTAGGACGTGTCCATGTCCAGAACCTGGAAAGTTATTTCAAAATCCACTGGGCCAATGGTCAGAATCAAGTCTATCTCTCAAATTGTGTCCCTTTTTATACTATCAAAGCCCGTACACAGACATTGTTGGGTCGAATTCTTTCGGTCCCAATTTCTATGCGTTGTAAAGTCGAGAGCGGGCAGATGTCTACCCCGGAACCTCCATCCACCATAACCCTTTTCATGTAGTACCTTTCGCATTTGACTGTTAAGTGCAGGGCTTTGTTATGTGCGGCTCCTTCTGGGGGCAAGTCGTTCTTACTGAAGGAAATTTGGTTGATTGTAAAGAATCTTTCCACCATTCTTTCCAGTTGCTCTACAGAAGTCTCAACAGGCACATATGCTTCATTAAGAGTCTTAATCAATACCTTCTGATGTTCGGTGGAGTTCATCAATAGAGATAATAGGGAAACTTGTTCGGGAAACTTTCGAAGCTGGTCAATCACTTCATAATCTACCATTTTCATCTTTTGAAAGAAATTCTCTGCTTCCTCGGCACTCACAGGCTTTTTAGATGGGAAGTGTTTTCTGGTGGCATTGTTTATTTCTTCCAAATTGGCGTACTTTTCAGCAGGTGGTTTTCTTGAACTGCTCTTGAGATTTCTTTGCCCTTATAGGTCACCACTATTTTGTTGTAATTCCAGGGTACAACAGTAGGATCTGTTATGGGCTTCTGTGGAACACGTCCAATAACCACTGGCTTATTCAGCTGAAGCGGTTTAATTGTCCCCCGGACCACATATGCTCCTTTTGGCACATACATTGGTGTTCCCTTTTTCACTTCAAATATCTTTTGAGGACTCAAGGTCAATTTCTTTTCTTTGCTGCCTCGTGGGATATAGAGAATACCATCTTTTGGAGGCATTGCCTCAGTTCCTGTTTCGACTTTCATTTCTGGTTTTGACTGGGTAGCTTTGGTCTGCTTTTCCCCTTTATCTTGCTTTAGGGAGATTTTTGGCTTTCTCTCTGCATCAGCGATGGCAATTATGGATTTTAATGCCGGATCAAAATCCCCATCTTCACAAATCATTCCAATCACTGGCCCATTGTTGTGAGCTGGCAGTGGGTTGTTAGTCACATTTGGGACCTCCTCGTCCCTTACCACTATCTTCCCCTGTTCTATCAAGTTTTCTACTGCCCTTTTTAGGGTCCAACAATCATTGGTGTCATGTTCTTCCGCCCCGGAATGATAAGCACACCTGACACCGGCTCTGTAAGCAGGCGATGTTGGATTTTGCCTTATTTGAGGGACTGGCTGCAAGAGACCCATCTGGACAAGCTTAGGAAATAGATTGGCATATGGTTCGCCGATGGGTGTGAAAGTTTGTCTCCTGGGTGGTTCCTGGGGACGGAAGTTATTCTGGGGTGGTTGGGGATTATAATGGTTTCAGTAAGAAGGCTGATTTCTGGGAAGTGGAGCTTGGTTTCGGTTGGCTTGTTGCGGTGGTCGGCCATAAGGTTGAACATTCATGAACATGTAGGGTTGAAGAGTATAGGCCATATCTTGGTGGGGGTAGTAATGTTGCGGGGGTCTTTCCGGAAAAAGAGACCTGGGGGTATCATATTTTCTTGCATCTAATGCCGCCATGGACGTTTCTTCCTTCTTCTTGCCCCTCTCTACTCCTCGAAACCCACCCTGAATGGCTTGGGAGGTAGCCCTGATAGCAGATTGGCTCAAAATTCGACCAGTTTTCAAACCATTCTCGACCATTTCGCCAATCTTGATGGTTTCAGCGAATGGTCTACCCATTGCAGACATCATATTTTGGAAGTAATATGGCTCTTGGTCTTGGAGGAAGACTGTGACCATTTCGACCTCATCCATTGGAGGTTTTACCCTGGATGCCTGCTCGCGCCATTTAACCGCATATTCTCGGAAGCTTTTTGAGGGTTTCTTCTTTAGGTTCGTCAACGAGTTCCTATCTGGAGCTATGTCAATATTGTATTGGAACTGGTTGACGAAGTCTCTGGCAAGATCATCCCATATGTGCCAGCGGGATATATCTTGGTCCATGTATCACTCAGATGCGATACCAACCAGACTCTCTCCAAAATAGGCCATGAGGAGTTCTTCTTTTCCGCCAGCTCCTCGCAGCTGATTGCAGTACCTCGTGAGATGAGCGATGGGATCACCGTGCCCATCGTACTTCTCAAACTTTGGGGTTTTGAATACCAATGGCAAATGCACATGGGGGAACATGCACAAATCAGTATAGGACACACTTTTTCGGCCACTTAAGCCTTGTATATTTTTTAAAGACTTCTCATTCTTTTGGATATCTCATCCTGCTCGGGTGCTTTGGGAGTTTGATCTTGCCCCGTTGTAAGCTCGTCTCGAGGCGGCTGAGGATAAGCATTGGTGGTAAACTGGGTAGGTTCCAATGAGAAAGATGGTGCTTGAAATGTGAATGAAGAGGAGTCGAAGTTGGGCCTGGGTAAAGCGGGTTGTGCCGTGGCTGAACAATGCGGTGCGGTGAATGTGTTTGAGGCCGCACCTGTTGCCGACATCTGGGGGTAATACTCAGAAGGTGATCCCGTGAAGTGAGCTGAAATGGTAGGATGCCTGAACTGGGTAGTTGGATAACTTACGGGGACGTTCGAAGTCCCACCTGCCCTAGGAAACAGCTCAGCTAATCCAGGGATCGCAGTCGGTAGTTCTCTTCCATTGTTCCAGGCGTCCCACATTTCCATTATGCGGAGACGCATAATTCTATTCTCCTCAGCAGTTGCTGACTCAGAAGTGGGGATGGCTGAGATTGAACTTCCCTCTAAAATAGGAATCGTTGGTAGAGGAATCTCTGAAGACATTTCAACACTTCCTTTCGACCTTGTGAAGTATGTATGAACACTTTCTCTCGACCTTGTGAAGTGTGGCTGAACACTTCCTTTTGACCTTGTAAAATATGAACGTGAGGCCAGATTACCACAAAACCAATCACCTTTCTATAGAACCTGGACACAGCAACAACTGGTTAATTTGAGACAAGTAACATATAGGTAATCTCACGTTGGGGTGTGATGCTATATAGTTAGATGGATTTCTATATGTTTTGCAACGGTTGCATGCGTCATTCCGGCATTTCTTTAAGAATTTTCCTATTTCCTTTTATTTTATTCACATGCCTTTTTTTATTTATTTAGGGTTACGGTCAAATCTGATGAAGATTGCCTACGTATCATGACCCCGCACAAATCAGACCAAGCGTAGTTCGCCAAAAATGAATGCAAAGAATAAAGAAACAATTTTTCTGGGAATTTTCCATTTTCATTAATAAAACATTTATTACCAACTAGAAATTTTGAAAGGGAAACAACATCCTTAAAACAAAGTACAAACTCAAACACTACTAACAGACTCTAGTACGAAAAGGAAAATGGAATCTAACAGACAACACACTCCAGAAAAAGAAAATACAGACTCGAGCTATGAGTACATTAAAGCTTCAAATTTTGGTGCCCGCGGGGAATCGTTCGGCCTCCACGCGGGCTTGGGTGCAAGACATCTTTCCAATTGCTCCAATTCATACATTATCCTCTTGACAAAAATCATCACTGCTGAGAAGAAGGTAGAGCGGGTCATGTCTTCACACACTCGACATTTCTTTACAATGGCGTGGGCAATGGTTTCAATCATGTCCCTGGTTTGACTCTTTTCTATGGGCAGACGCCTGATTTGATCATTACGGGCCTCCAAAATCTGAGAATCCTGAAGATGCTGATTCTGCAGCTACTGTATTTCTGCTTCCCTTTGGGCCAATAAGTCATAGCAGTGTCTGCTTTCGGTCTCAAAAGCTTCGGCTTGCTTGGCTGCTTCGTCTTCAAGGGTGGTCATCTTTCTTTTCAAATGGACAATGATTTTTTCATAATCCCTCTTCAATTGCTGCAAGTAATGGGTGCGTTCTTCTATTCTCTTTGCCCACTATGCCCGGAGTTCCGCTATGATACCCTCGGATTTCTTCAGCTTGTCCTGGCATTCAACGATTTCCCTTTTCAAACCCTTTACCAACCGTTCATCCGACCAACTCCTTTGTTGCTTGTCAACATCTACCCTCATCTGTTGGATTTGTGCTCTCAGGGCTTCAGTTTCTTGAGCCAGCTTCTTTTTGTCCCCCTCATTGGCTGCAGCTTGCACACTGTTCTTAAACTTAAGGTCTTGGATTTGCTTCTCCATTTTCCCCATCTTGGCCCTGTATTCATTTTCTTTAGCTAACCAGATCCATTGTTCTCGTGATGACTCAGCGAAATCTTGGAGGTGAGGTCTTTTAGCCAGCCTCTCGGACTCAAGATCCTTCTTGTACCAAGCGGGGTATCCTGGCAATACTTCTTCTTTGGCCCGATCTCGTACGCAAGTGTCTGCTTTTAAGTACTGACATTCGTTCCAAACTTTGTGAACTACTGCTTCAGGGAATTGACCGTTAGGCCCAATTTCGACTACCTGTCTACTAAGATCTTCATTCTTTGGGACTATTTGGCATCTTCCCAACTGTCCTAATACTCGGTATGGGGCATACGGTTGGAATTTTTAAGTCCCATCAGCAGAAAATGAGACCATGTGGCTGACATGTATATGATTTCGTCTACAGACAACCACCCGAATGTCCACCCTATTTGGCGTGCGGAGATAGAACGCAGACGTGTTACCCATTCGGTGACCCCCTCTGGCAAAGAAAATTCGTCGACTATTGTAGAAAACTCTTATATACATGTCTTC
The DNA here is from genome assembly GCA_026770625.1 of Nicotiana glauca. Taxonomy (NCBI): domain Eukaryota; kingdom Viridiplantae; phylum Streptophyta; class Magnoliopsida; order Solanales; family Solanaceae; genus Nicotiana; species Nicotiana glauca. Next base: position 77,108 of record MU717450.1, on the reverse strand, counting down.
TCTGACGAACCGTAGATCATAAATTGAGGGTGATGGCACAAGTGTTGAACCATCCACATTTGCAGCAATACATTACAACCCTTAAAAAAGTCATCCCCGACTTTGCAAGCAGTAAGAGCGCGGAAGATGTCGGCTACTATCATCGGTGCAAGAGTGTTGTTTTCCTGAGTAAGCAAAGTACTGACAACCCCGGCTACTCGTATATCAATTTTCCCATCTTTTCTAGGGAACACCAGAAGTCCTAGAAAGGCCACCATAAACGCGAAACACCTGTGTTCCTCCCATTTCAGGCGGTTTCCCTTGCTACAGATTTTGTTTTCTGGGTTATTGAATCCTCCTATATGACCATATCTGTCATATATGAATGACAAAGCACAAAAACCGTTTGACAAATCCGGGTTATGGACCGCTCTTCGTATCTTCAAAGAGTCTAAGAACTTGTGGACGGCTACGACCATTGGAGACATCAAGTACTGCTTTCTAAATGGAACCTTGGGATCCCCGATGTATCCAGCTATCTCTTCCAATGTCGGGGTAAGCTCAAAATCTGAGAAGTGAAATACATTGTGTGCCGGGTCCCAGAATGGAATCAGTGCCCTTATGATATCCCCCTTCGGATTAATTTTCAGCAACCCAGTAAGGTCTCCCAAATATGATTTGAACATGTCTTGTCCTGATTTGCCCAAGTCATCCCACCACATATGTAATTCCAACGGGATCTTGTTTATTATAGCTTCGGATAAATTCTGACTCGTGCTCATTCTGCACATTTCTTAATGTGATTAATCAAACAACAAACTTTATTTGACCCAAAACAAAACTATCTATTTTCTCTTCTTTTTTTCAAATTTAAAACGAAAGACTCGATTTTTTCGAAGATTTTAAGGCTGCGTGAGCTAACCGGCAAAAACCTAAAAAATGACCAATGGTGGCCTCTTATGTAAAGTCAGCCTTCCGGCGTCCCTTTCGGGAACATTCGGCTATTTTTGACAAAAGCGGCATCACCTGACTTATTTATGACGAAAGTATTAATTTTGATATTTTTGGCGATTTTTACAAAAAGGGGAAAGTTGGACCCGATGAGGGTTACCTACGTATCCCACACCCTGTGAGAATCAAACTGGCGTAGTTCAAGGCAAATAAGACGAACTATTTTTGAAAACAAGCTTTTTTCCTTTCTCTTTTCAACAACGTATTTTCCGACCAGATAATTTGAAAACTTCCGACCAAATAATTTGAAAACAAGAAGAATAAAATGAAGATTTTTTTTGCTATTTTTTAAAAATGATAATTTTTTTTTGATTTTCTTAAAATTTTGGCAGAGTTCCGACAGTATTTGGGCACTGGTATGCTATTAATTCTCTACATTGCTATTTCTTTTTTTTTCAATATTTAAAAGCGGGTCAGCATGCAAGTCTGAAGCAAATAAATGCGTAAAAGAAACAGGATGCAGTAGGATGGTCCTTTTTCATTTCAGGTTACCTGTCCTAGACGGACCCAACCCCTGTGTTGAGTCCGCTAAGTCAAATGCAATATAATGCAAATAAGTGTTTCTACTAGGGATCCGGCATGAAGTCAAGTTATTCTAGGTTCAAAAACCTAGGCAAGTGTTCTAGACCGTGTACCTGAGCGGACAACTCGAGTCGAGGAGGGGGCTACGTACCGGGGACCTGCGGGATCGTCCGGCTTTGTAACTTATCCGAACTCTTTCTTATTTCAAGGTAAGACACTAACAAAATAGGGAGTCTCCACCAGTAAGCACATCCCCGGAGGTGAGAAGAGAAGAGTTTCGACACAATTTATATATACAATCCAAATAATATCAAAGCGGTAAAATATTTAGCACATTTAGCAGGAAAACATGTAGGAAAATCAGATAAAGCCGAACATAACAATTATTCTAAGCTCGAATTATTAAACCCTGAACCGGAATTCTGGGTTACTTTCCCCAGCGGAGTCGCCAGAGCTGTCACACCTCCTTTTTGCACACCTACCCCGGAGGATAAATGTATAAGGGAGTTTTTTCCAATTTAAGTGACATTATTCGAAATGGGATTATTTATTTATTTCAGAGTTGCCACTTGGGAAAGGTTTGGCTTTTGGTGTCCCAAGTCACCGGTTTATCTTGAATCCCAATTCGAGGAAAATATTCGACTTTTCAAATGAAGTCTGCGAACCAGAAATTCTAAGTAAGGAATTCTGTTGACCCGAGGGAAGGTGTTAAGCACCCCCGGATCCCGTGGTTCTAGCACAGTCGCTTAAACTATTATATTTGGCTAAAAATCTGATTTTTATACATGTTCAAACCTATATTGCAATTTTAATTATTTACTGCTTTATTATTATTTTTAATAAGAATTGCGACATCGTAAAAACATATCTCGAACCACGTCACATCAATGTACCCGTGGCTATTGACATATTTCGACTTCGTTGAGATTTGGATTTGGGTCACATAAATGTGCACCCGAATTAAAAAAAATTATTAAAAGGCACGCCTAAAGATGCTAGCGCATTATTAATTTGGGAAAGGCCGTAAAATTCGCTAAATGGCCCGTCCCGATATCTAAGTATTTTAGTATGTATTTATGAATGCCCCGCAATTCGTATTTTTATACGGCGAGGCTCGTCTCATAATTTTATTTAAGGGAAAATCCTAAAGTGGTTATGCCAGCAGGGAAGGATTTCCAACAATGCAGCGGCAACTTAAACCAAACTCTACGACCAAGACCAATCAACTTCAAACCAAAATCTGAAATTTTCGAAATCTAATTTTGGTTCCGGATTCACACTTAATCAAACGGATACATAACAGAGTCTCAAACTACTCAAAACATTTCAGATTTTTGAAAAAAATGAATTGAAAGCTTGTTCAAAGGATTGATGAAGCAATCACCTAACACTCTAGACTCAGGCTCTCAAAACTGATTGAACACTCAAAGTTGCTCACTCACAGCGGTTCTCCCAATTCTTTTCAACTCCCTTTTTTGATTTTCAGAATGTACTCTCAGTGTATTCTTCTATCTCCCTATGTCAAAAAAGAACTCCCTTTATATATTTTTCAAACTCTTTTCCTTTCCTGATTTTAGGCAACTAGTGGACACTAAATTGACTTATTTTAAGTCTTAAAATCAGAAAGTTGTCATCCACTGCTAGTTATCTTTTTAACTTTTCACAATCCACTTAGGAATGTCTCAATTAAGTACACTAACATATTTTAAAAATCCATCAGCCCTTAACTAATTATTCAAGTGATTTAATTCCCCAAAATACCCCTGAAACTACTGAAATCACAATCCTACCCTAATCCAATTACCCTTTAATCTATACCAGACTCCCAAACAGCTATAACCAATTTTCATACCAACCGATTGACTAAAGCTAAATTCTGAACTGAATTTAAATCGAAATCATGTTAATCACTAACACAAAACTCGACATAATCCTTTAAGCTGAACTAAAATCTCATTGATACTCAACAGTAGACTCAACAACAGTTTGCAATTTGGCCTAAATTTAAATCAATGGTATCACAACAATCATAACAAACCACATTGAGCTATAATTGGTATAGATACAAAGAATAAATCAACACAAAACCTAGTTAAGAGTACATGAACATTGTAAACACTGAACGAGAAAAACACTGAACCAATATGCAAAGACAAATAGCTACGAATAGCAGGGGACCCAACATCACACGAGAATGAAACAAATCGCGGTGACAAAACACAATTGACCAGAACTACAGAGCTATAATCAAGACGGATTAATTGACGAAACTATTTATACCATATTTCAATCGACAGAAGAAAACTGGACCAAGAAAAATCCGATGGAGAAGAAAGAAATAAATAACAAAATGCTGAATTTCAACGGCAATTAATCAGAAAACAATCAAAAAGAAAAACGAACAGAAATACCTTGGAACCCTCAAGCCATTCGAATCCGTCCTACTCGAAGCTTTAACTTGGTTTTGGAACTTAAATGGACCTTAATCGAGTGTTCTTGATTGAGAACATTCGACTAAGGTCGATTATGACCTCAATTTCTTCAAATTCGTATTAATCCCGGATTTAGGGTTCCACTCTGATATAATATTCGAGCATTTTTAGTAGGATTCGAGGGAACCAGACATGGGATTTGTGATGAGGGAGGTGAGAGAATCACACGGTGTTGATTTGGGAAAGTTTGGAGGTGGCGCCGCCACCAAGGGATTTTGTGGCGACACTAGGGTTCTTGACTACAATTCAATATTCGAGGAAGGGGGTTGGGATTTGAAGGAAACTAAGGTTGGTTTTGGTATGGGGGAGATCTAACGGGGGTATGGTGTTAAATTGGTGTCAAACAGATAGGCTAGGGTTTTTTGGACTGACCTTCGATTGATTATTCGAAGATACTGGTTGGGATTCGATGGAAACTGGTAGTGGATTGGAGATGAGGAGGTTATGGAGGTTCACTGGTGTAAAAATGAGGCTATTTGGACTACTGGAACCGCCGTGAGGCAATTTCCGGTGGGTGGTTGACGGCGGAGCTAGGTGGAGGAAGGCGAGCCCGTCTCTGAGGATTTGAGAGAGACGAGCGAGGGTGGTTATGGCTTTAGGGGTGGGGTTTGTTTTGGGAATATATAGTGAGGCGAGGATTTAATCCTGGCCATTTGATCAAACGAGATCAATGTCCTGGATCAGCTAACTTAATGGGAACATCATCGTTTGGGTAAGTGGGGGGGTCGATTTGAACCGGGTAACGAGAACGGGTTATGAGACGGGTTAAGGGGTGTATTTTGAACCGTTGGATCATGATCAATGGACGACTGGGATCTCCTGGCCATGGACCGACGTCGTTTTGGAAGTCTGAGAGGTCTGGTCAATTGGACCGGGTGAGGCAAATGTTTTGGGCTTGGATTTGGTTAAATCTGGACAGCCCAGTCCGATTTTTCTCTTTATTTCATTTCTTCCTTTCTCTAATTAATACGACCAAAATTCTAACTTAAATGATAAAATCAAAAATTAATTAAAATACTAATTAATTCCTAACAATAATTATCATACAATAGTAAGCACCAATAAAAAGTAAGCTCACACAATTTAGACATTAAATGCCGAAAATGCAAAGTACATTATTTTTAATTTTTCGTTTTGTAAAGCACACTTAATTACTCACAATGATAGAATTAAATCTAAAAAATTTAAATGCGACGTTTTTGTATTTTCATTGATTTAAACAAATAGACATGCACACGCAAATGCAAACAATAACAAAAAATCCACAAAAGTTGCAATCAACACAAAATTATTTTATTTTTTTTAATTTTTGGGAGTAATTCTCATATAGGGCAAAAATCACGTGCTCACACTATTTATCCAAGATTAATTACGGAGTTGGTTTCGACACTCATCGTCTTTTTAATTTACTTATTGAAAATATTTTATAAACCAACACACACTAGTAGTATAGAGCTCATAAATTTAAGATTTTAACGTTGAAACTTTTACTTTTAACAATTTCGGTTGATTTTTCCAAAAAGAAAAGTTAAAATTTGGAAAAAATAGAGTTGCAAAGATCACTTCTGGGCATATTATTAAAGCAAATGAATAACCAGATTTTATTATTACTTTTAGCTCATACCAGAAACTATTTACATCTAATAGCTGAAAAAGTATATAAAATTTGTATAATTATTGTATATTAACATACAAAAGTTATATATACACAAAATCATATAGAAATTTCATACATTTTTGGCTATTATTTTTATAGTGGCTATACAATGTCATTTTCTCATTGAAAACTTGTACAAAAGGGGATATTTTCAAGGTAAAAATTTTAGAAGACATTATCTTAAAATGAAGAATTAAGGTAATAATTTGCGCTATCCAATAAAAGGAGAGGAAACGTTTTTGCTTCAAAGAAAAATATTTGCTTCATGAATCAAAGTTGGTTAACACTGTTAGTTTTTGAACACATTCTTTCAGTGAGACTAAATGTGCTTCACTTTATTATACTTAAGGGACTAAATATGCTCAGGGTTATATTTGAGAGCCCAAAATAGACCTACACTCAAAGATAAGGAACAATATTGGTCAAAAACTCAGTCACTTAATACCAATTAAGTTTAAGGATTGATTTATTTATCCTTTTATATGATACTGAACAAATAAAATCCTTTAAATTTACAAAATATGCCACTTTAGGTCCAAGATGGAAATTTTAAAATCAAGGATAGCGAAATTAACCAAGGAGTATATTGAGATGGATGGAGTACCTTCACTTTGCAAAAAGGTTATTCGTTTGGATTGAGTGTTGATGTAAATGACTGGGAGTATCCTTTGGAGTTTATAGACCAGTTTCAAGAGAATTTGGCGAAGATTCGACTTGATTTTGATTGGAATTTCATGTTAAAACTAAAAAAAATATACGTTGATAATTGTACTTGAAATGAAACAATAAAGAAGAATATTGCAAAGAAATAGAGATAATTCTATTTATTTTTTAGATCAATTAAATAAGGTAAAAACCCCTCTATTTATAGGGAGAAAATAACTTAGCCACAAAATAACAAACTCTCTAAAAGATAGACAACATTCACTCTAAGTACAATTCTATTCATAACACGCCCTCTTGAATGTCTATTCAATAGGTAATGTGCCTCGTTAAAACCTTAACTAAAACGAAAAAGGTCCAAATATGCCCGTGAACTATACGAAATCGGACAAATATATCTGTCGTTATTAGTTTGACCCAAATATGTCCAAACCGTCCAATAGTTGTGCATCCATGCCCTTATTAGACGGAATCAGTATATTTTTTTAATTATCTAATACCAAACTCGACCCGACCCACCCCTAATTCTAAAATACCCAAACTTAATCCCCTATATTGTATCACCCCAGCCCTAAACAGACGTTCCCCACCCCTTTCGCTCTTCCTTCTGTCATCTTCTTCCTTCTGTCTTCTTCTTCCTAAACAAAACGTTTCCATCTTGTTTTCTTAGGAATAACAAGCTGTCACCCCTTTAATTTTTCAGGAACAACATGTCGTTTCCATCTTGTTTTATCCACTCACTTTCCTCTCTTACTTCTTTCATTTGCTTTGAAATGTCGAAATGTTCGAGTTTTTCAAATAGTCATCGAAGGATATGTGGAGGTGGAGTTGCTGCACTCCATCTCACATCGCGTACTGAAATGAATCTCGGAAGACGCTTATTCAGGTGTCATAAACCTGATATAAGTTTTCTATTTTTTTACCTAATTAATGCTTATTCCGACATATTTGGATCAATTATTTTGGCATATTTGTAATCTATTTTTGTTATGATGTTATGTTTTATTGTAGAAAACTGGATGTGGTTTATTGGGAATGGGAAGACAATGAATTTCCACCAAGAGCTATTATTGTCATCAACAAATTAAAATGAAAAAAGGATGCTCTTCTTAAAGTAAGACTTGGAAACAGGGTGGAAAAATTATTTCTTTTGTTTTTGGGTTTTATTTTTGGATTTGTGGTTAGTTTTATGTTTTGAGGGAAGACTTGAAAATATGATTGTATTTGTTTGTGGTTGTAATTGCTTATGATTATTTTAGTTGTATAATTTAGATGCATTGTATTGTAATGGTTGGATGAAAATGGTTGTAATATGTATTTTATTATTTCTGATGTAATGGTTGAAAATATGATTGTAATTTAAATGCATTGTATTGCTATGGTTGTAATTTCTCAACAGCATTATGTGAATTTTCTGGTGTTGTGTAATTTCTCAGCAACATTGTGTTCACTTCATGTGTTGTGTAATTTTTCAACTATTTGAGGATTGTGTCTTTGAAATTGGTTCACTTTCTTTCCCTCTTTCAGTCTTCCTTTTGATTCCTTAGAGTAAGAAAGAGCTCACTTACTAAACCTAGGGTGGAGAGATCAATAGGACTATCACAAGTTCTACATATCAATATTCTGATGCAGTGTATTTCATGCTTAGGTTACATTAGCTTAGCTAATCTTGGGTTACTTTCACTAAATCCTCAGTCCTATCGTGTTGGACCGAAAGGGAGAGCTTTTTAACATATGTGAGAGAATTGACAACTTAACAGTGTTATATAACATACAATTTGGTCTTCCATTTAAATCTACATGCATGGAAAGCCCATGCCTTTTCGAGCTCATAGAATTTAATGAGAAAATTGCTTCGAAGAAAAATGCTTATGCACAATAAATTTAAAATCCCACTGTAATCATACTGTAGAATAACTGTTGTTTTAGTAATCACTGTTGTAAGCTAACATCTTCAAAACAGAGATAAACCAAGATAACATTCACGAAATCAATAGTCACATGATGACCAAATCAAAACAAAACAACTACTATAAGCTAACAGTCACAACTTCAAAACAAAACAACTGCTGAATAACCAGTCACAACTTCAAAACAAAACAAAAATGATATTGTAAGCTAAACAACTGCTGAAAAACTTCAAAACTAATAGCCACAACTTCAAAACAAAACAACTGTTGTAAGATAACTGAGAGGAAATGATGACCAAATCAAAACAACTTCAAAATAGAGATAATCAGTAACCACTGCTGTAAGCTAACACTCACAAAAATAACCAGTTAACATCTAGTATTATGCTAACATCAACATCAACACTGCTGAATAACCAGTTAAACCAAGATAACACTCACCAAAAATCAATAGTTTTGTGAATAATATTCATCCATAAACTAAGTTCCTTACGTTTTTCACAAAAATAATTAGCCAACTTATGTTAAGTTTCAGCATTTGGTACAAGGACTCCTTCCCCATTTGCCATCTTTTTTTTCTTTTTTCTTACTTTAGCTTGGGCTTAGCTAAGTGTAACTGCAGCTTTTCCCTTCTAAGTTGCCTTAGTTGGTGTGTGTAAGGCAAGTTTGTCGGCATAGACACTCCACCCCCAGTAAATTGAATCCTTCTAGTCCCAGTTGGTAGTCTTGCTTTCAGTCTTCTTTCCTTAAGTATTGATTGTGACTCAGAGATGATTTGTGGTCTCAACGGTGGATCTTCCTCATCTCTAATATCTGGACCATAGACTTGTGATTGTTGTGTTTGTGCTTCAGTTCAAATTCCAACCAATCATCTTCAGTACTAAGAGTCGATATTGTACTATCCTTTTGCTTCTTTTTACTGGATATTGTACCTTCTCCACCATCTTTACTATGCCATCTAAAGAATGAGTTAATAAGAAGTTTTTTTTACCTTGAAAAAAGTCCTAGAATTACCATGGGGATGACTAATAGAATATTCTGCCTCTGGACGGTCTTTAACAGAATATTCTGCCTCTAGACCATGACAACAGAATATTAGGTGACTGTCACACGACCTTTCAACCTATGGAGGGTCATTAGGTGACCATGACAATAGAATAAATAATGAAGAGTTCGCAACATAATAAAGGAACATCAAAAAGAGATAAAAAACCGACAAAAAGATATATTGAAGAACTTTCAGAAATAGAAGAATCCAGTGAGAAGTTACCTTGAAACAAGTCCTAGAATTGTGGTTTTCTCTGCCACATTTGCTGCATGTCATCACAGTTCCTTTCCTTGAATAACTCCAACCCCCCTTCCTCTTGCTGGCTTCATCAGGTTCTCTATTTCTCTTTACCTTGGGTCTGCCTTCAGTCTTAGCAATTTCAGGTGGATCCATTGCTTGGCTCGGATCAATTTTCCAGAATTTTATACCCCGAACTGGTTGAAACTTGTGCTTGTAAGTCAAGGAATATGCTTCTTTGCTATAGTACCAATGTATTTGTTCCTTAGGATCACCCTTTCAAAAGCAAGAAATAACACTAATTAGATAACTTGGAAAATATGAGATTAAGTGAGAAAACTAACTTAAAATATTTCATACCCTATCATATATTATAGCTTTAATAGCATGCGGGCAAGGGATCCCATAAAGTTGCCATAATCTACAAGTGCATTTTTTATGTTCAAGATCCACAGTATGTCTATCATCACCTTCTGTGATTTCATATCCAAAGTCACCATTAAACTCAATCTTGCAATAATGAGCAATTGCCCGCAATTGCCCTATAGTCATTGTAAAGTATCAAAGCACTTGGACTATATTACCATTCCCTTTTCTGACAAAATAGATACAAGGAGTCAAAATACAAGGAGTGTAAAATTGAAGTAGAACATTTCATTATAACTGGACATTACCTCATTTTATCTTCATTGATAGCCAACAGATTCATAATCTTTATTCTAATCTTCTCGAGCATCTTGATAATTGGAATATGTCTAACTTTAAGAATTCATCCATTAAGCGACTCAGTGAAATTATTGTCGACCATTATGTTTTTATATTGAGTGTCAAAATATGCTCTACACCAAGACTGTGGAGGATAATGCAGGAGATCTTTGGTAGCAAAAGCATCTTTATCATCACATAGATCTCCCATCTTTTTAGTTGATCTTTGAAATCTTCTTCATAAGTGCTCCAAGCACACCACCATAACAACTTCTTCATATGTCCACTTCTACACTTCTTCTGCCAATTTGCCTCAATATGTCTTATGCAACACCTATGATGAGTTTCAGGAAGTATATTGTAACGACCCGGCCGATCGTTTTTGGAATTTACACCCCGATTCCCCATTAGCTGTTTTCCCTAAGTTCATTTCTGCTATTTTGGTTTGCCGGGACGTTGGTATTAGGATTCGAAGTGTTTTGGGACACTTAGTCCCTGAATGAGAGTTTAAGAGTTGAAAAAATGCTTCGTATTCAGAATAGTGTAAAGACGACCTCGGAATGGAAATCTGATGGTTCCGTTAGCTCCGTTAGGTGATTCCGGGGTTGGGAGCATGTTCGGAATGTTATTTGGAGGTCCGTAGCTCTTCTAGGCTTGAAATGCCGAAGTTTGAATTTTTGAAGTTTCCGGTCCGATCGTGAGTTTTTTATCAGAGGGTCGGATTTGAATTCCGGAAGTTTTTGTAGCTCCGTCATGTCATTTGGGATGTGTGCGCAAAATTTCAGGTCATTCGGACGAGGTTTGGTTAGGTTTTTGATCGAAAGCGTTTTTGGTTAGAATTTGAAGTTCTAAGGCTTGAATTCTTTATTTAATCGGGTTTCCGGCATTGTTTTGGGTGATTTAAGGATTGGTACAAGTTCGAATAAGGTATTAGGTGGTATTGATGTTTTTGGTTGGGGTCCCAGGATGATTTCAGATGCTCAACGGGTTAATTTTTGGAAGTTAGAAGGAAAATTACAACAGGCTTCTGTTGTTTTCGCTTCTGCGGCTTGGGAACTGCAGAAGCGGTTCCGCAGAATTGGCCTTTGCGCCGCAGAAGCGATAAAGCTCCTCCTCCTCTGAGATCGTAGAAGCGATCTGTTATCCGCATAAGCGGTGCCGCATAAGCGTCTTTGAAGCCGCATAAGCGGAGTCGCGGAAGCGACCTGGTCACCGCAGAAGCGGAAGCTGGGCTTCCCTCCAATTTCCGTAGAAGCGAAATATTTTCCACATAAGTGGAGCCGCAGAAGCGGCTTGTTAATCGCAGAAGCAATTTTGAGACTTCCCCTCATAGACCGCAGAAGCGGTCCCTTGTCCGCAGAAGCGGAAACGCCTGGGCAGAAATAAGAAATATCGAGGGTTTAATTTCATAAGTGTGAAAATCAATTTTGAGCTCGGGCAAGG
>MU717450.1:19799-42634 GCA_026770625.1 Nicotiana glauca | reverse complement strand
TTTGGCCATTTGAACTAGTTTGTTGAGTAGTATTGATGATATTAAATCAATTGTGTATAGATACGATTGTATTGGAGCCAAATTCGAAAGGAAAGGGCATTGCTAAGGATTGAGTTGGCCGTAGACTTTCGAGGTAAGTGGCTTGCCTAACCTTGTGTGGGGGACTTCGTCCCTTAGGATGTGATAATTGATAATTGAATGCCTTGTACGTGAGGTGAAGAGCGCGTACTTGAGCAAATTGTTGAAACTCGGATTTTTACTGAATTACTTGATTTGGATTCTCTTTCATATTTGCCTTACTTTACTTGCTTTTACAGTCTGTGCTAGCGTAGGAGAGCATGTTTAATTGATCCAAGCTGCCAAATTGTTTAAATTATCTTAACTGTGATTACGTGGAGCATGTTAGGCCAGTATTCTTTGATGCCTTGTATTGTTGTACTTAAATTTCTGAGTATTTCTCTGATGTTGGTTGCACATTTACTTTGGGACTACGGGACGGTATCCCGGGAGATCCCCCTGCACTTTTATTTGGGACTACGGGACGGTATCCCGGGAGATCCCCCTGTATTTTATTTTGGGACTACGGGACGGTATCCCGGGAGATCCCCTTGCATTTTTATTTTGGGACTACGGGACGGTATCCTGAGAGATCCCCTTGCACACTGTTGATTTGATTACGGGACGGTATCCTAAGAGATTCTTTGATATTGATATGAGAAAAAGGGCTACAGGACGGTATCTTGGAAGGCCCTTGTCGGTATTCTTGAAGTTTTGTTGTATTTACTCTGTGTTTCTGTTTTGTCCTGCAGTACTATATTTCATTGATATGTCCTATCATGTAGTTGTGTTCATTAGTTCTCGTTAGACTTCAATACTGTTAATATCTGGTTATATTATTGTTTCTGTCTCAGTAGGGCCCTGACCTTTCCTCTTCACTACCAAACCGAGGTTAGGCTTGGCACTTACTGAGTACCGCTGTGGTGTACTCAGGCCTCTTCTGCGCATGTTTTTCATGTGCAGATCCAGGGACTTGAGGTATACATATGCTACGTCCGCAGATCCGCAAAGTCTCCTTCTCATTTTACCCCTAGTTATTAGATATTATTTTTGATCCTTCTTGTATTAGACTATTCTGGTGATTATAGCAGTGTTAGATTTCTCATAGCCGGTGTTGCCCGTGGGTTTTCGGGTCTTGGAGGTTATTTCAGTGTTTGGTATTACAGTGTATGTGCCAGGCGGCAACTGTATATATTATTCCTATTATTTAGTTTTGATTATAATTTTTAGCAATTGTTATTACTTTCGCAATGTGTTAGGCTTACCTGGTAGCGAAGACTAGGTGCCGTCATGACGTATTCTCAATTGGTGAAATAGGATCGTGACATATATTATGCACAACATCATTTAACCCCTATGATAAAACGGGAATAAACAGTCATAAAAGGTAAAATATATAAGTGTATACAAGAGAATAATAGAAACCAGAGATGAAAGTTGTAGTGTGTACCTTTTGCATATCTGAGATGAAAGACATTCCTTGTCCATCATTTAGCTCCAGAGAAAGCTCCAAACACTATAAAAACCAATCCCAAATCCTGGCAGTTTCCTTGTCTACCACAGCCCATGTAAGAGGATAAAATTGGTTCATACAATCTTGACCAATAATCACTAATAACTGACCCTTAAATCTACCCCTAAGAAAGGTACCATCCAGCCCAATCAGTGGTCTAAAGCCACTTTTCCACCCATTTTTCAATGCATTGAAGCATATGTACATCCTTAAGAACTTTCTTTTCCCTTCTTCAAGAGCATTCTTTGATAAATTGATCGCAACATCACTGCCCGGATTAGGTTGTCTTACTTCTTGTCCATATACCTCGAGTTTGTTATAGTCATCAACAAAACTGCCCTCCAACTTCTTAAGAGCCAAACCCTTGGCCCTTTTGAGCTTACTTTTGGACACATTTAAATCAAAACCACTCTCCAACTCAGCTTTCAACTTGTACTTAGCATTGAACTGCACCTTTCTCTTAAAAAATTGGGCCAAAGTATTCTGATTAGCCCAATCATTTTTGAAAGATGGATCACATGTATGTTCATCTTTTAATGTTTTGATTCTAATGGTAGGACACTTTTTATCATTTCGAATATACAGTCTAAAAGGGCAGCCTTCAGCACACTTGTAACTAGCCCTAGTCGTATCAGTTTTGAGCAACTTCAACCCTTTTTTATTTACCAGTGCATAGAAGTTTACTGGCCTTCTAGCTTCTACAATATCCTTAAATGTATTACCTACTTATAACTCCTTAAAATGTTCCAACTTATCAGTTACAACCATCTTCTTTTCTTTGACAATAACATCAACTTCTATAGAATCATCATCAAAACAATCTGATTCATCAAAGTCAATTCCCCCAAGACTATGTTCGCATTCAGAAGCTACATCAATGTCTATAGAATATGTCTCTGTATGATGAGTAATATTTTGAGCAAATACCTTTAAGTTAGACTCATCAACATCAAAGAAATTAATCACCTTGTAGTCTTTACAAAACAAGCACTGAAGAGTTTTCACACCTTCGTCATCAGTTATCAAGCAGTACCTCCCCGAAGTTCCAGTCACTAAAAGTTGTTTGACAAAGCTAAACCCTAACTTTTTTGTAAACTCTTCACTAATAAAATCATATTTAACAAGATAAGAGACATAACCAGACAAAGTGTGCACCGACATCTTGTTATATTCTATCTCGAGGGAAAAGACCTAGTTACCCCCATAGTGAAACACCAAGTCCACTTCATCAATCATCTTCAACGGACTTCACATGTATAGGTATAGAAAAAGAGACAAAGAAGGGACCACATCAGTATATATAAAGTAGTCATATTCAAAACAAAGACCAAAAAAATAATAGCGAACACTATCCAAGATTATCAAATTAATGTATTAAAATACAAAAAGACCCAACCACCCGACAAAACCATCAAAATTATCAAATTAACTCACTGTATTTTGTTCTTTAGTGTATTAAAATACAAAAGATATCACAAACAATATCACTCTTTAATGGATTCTAACAAAGCATAGCTTGTCCATACATATGAAACACACAAGGAAAAATTCAAAATCCCATATATAACACACAAAGAAAGAATAAAGTAGTCATACCTTAGTGAGAAGATGGAAAACCCTAGCTTGTCATACTCAAAGATGGAAGATGGAAACGTTTGTTTAGGAAAAAGAAGACAAAAGGAAGAAGATGATAGAAGGAAGAAGGAAATGAATGGGGAGCGTCTATCTTAGGGCTGGGGCGATACAGTATAGTGGATTAAGTTTGGGTCTTTTAGAATTAGGGGTGGGTCAGGTCGGGTCGGGTCGGGTCGGTTGATTTAGGTTAGGTTTGGTATTAGATAATTAAAAAAATGTTGGTTCCGTCTAATAAGGGCATGGATGCACAACTTTTGGACGGTTTGGACATATATGAGCCAAACTAACAACGACGGGCATATTTTTCCTATTTCGCATAGTTCACAAGCATATTTGGACCTTTTCTGTAACTAAAATTAAACCTAGTGGAAAAAATTCTAGTGAAAGAAAAAAAGTACACATGTTTAGAAATACGCCTATTAGCTGCCTCGTTAAAAACCTATCAAGAAAAATCCAGTGGGACAAAACCTTGTAAGAAAAAAAGAGTATAACGCGTATTAACTCCCCCTAATGAGAGCATCAATTCATATCTTTGAGCCTTCGCATCCCAATCTTGTACACTAGCTTCTTCAAGATTGACATCATTAGAGATTTGGTGAATAAATCAACCATATTATCACTTGAACGAATCTGTTGCACGTTGATATCACCATTCTTTTGAAGATCATGTGTGAAAAATAACTTTAGTGAAATATGCTTTGTATTATCTTCTTTTATGAATACTCCATTCAACTGGGCTATGCATGTTGAATTGTCTTTGTATAAATTTTTGGGTAGTTTGTCACACTTCAAACCATATTTTTCTCGAACAATAAGTATTATAGATATCAACCACACACATTCTCGACTTGATTCATGAATAGCAATTATCTCAGCATGATTAGATGAAGTATCCATGATTGATTGCTTGGTCGATCTCCAAGATATGATAGTGCCTCCACAAGTAGACACATAGTCTGTTTGAGAT
Organism: Nicotiana glauca; assembly: GCA_026770625.1. Taxonomy (NCBI): domain Eukaryota; kingdom Viridiplantae; phylum Streptophyta; class Magnoliopsida; order Solanales; family Solanaceae; genus Nicotiana; species Nicotiana glauca. The sequence goes on along the minus strand of MU717450.1, from coordinate 38,462 downwards.
CGAGATTTGTGTGGGCCAGATAAATACCCAGCATTAGCATAACGAACAAGGTCGGGACTGCAATTATTATCATAAAACTAGCCCATATCGGTAGTCCCTTTTAGATATCGCAATATTTGTTTGATTCTATTCCAATATCTCCTTATAGGAATAGAGCTATATCCTACTAAGACATTAACTAAAAAAGTTATGTCATGCCTTGTAGTATTAGTAAGATACGTTAGTGCACAAATTGCACTAAGATATGGTACTTCATGACCAAGAAGCTCTTCACTCTTTTCTTGAGGCCGAAACGGATCTTTATTCACATCAAGTGATCGAACAAACATCGAAGTACTTAACGAATGTGATCCATCCATGTAAAACCATTTAAACACCTTTTTCTATGTAGGCAGATTGATGGACAAAAATCCCATTTGTCAAATGTTCAATTTGCAAACTAAGGCATAATTTTATCTTTCCAAGATCTTTCATCTCGGATTCCTTCTTTAAATAATCAATTGCCTTTTGGAGTTCTGTAAGAGTTCCAATAAGGTTTATATCATCAACATATACGACAAGTACAAGAAACTCCGATGTTGTTTTCTTTATGAAAATACATGCACAAATGACATCATTCATATAACCTTCCTTTAATAAATACTCACTAAGGCGATTATACCACATTTGTCCTGATTGCTTAGGATCATACAAAGATATTTGCAATTTGATTGAAAACATTTCTTGGGACTTTGAATTGTGTGTGTCGGGAATTTTAAATCCTTCAAAAAATTTCATGTATATCTCATTATCAAGTGAGCCATAAAGGTAGGTTGTAACCACATTCATTAAATACATGCCAAGCTTTTCATGGACAGCAAAATTAATGAGATAATGAATTGTTATTGCATCCATAACGGGTGAATATGTCTCTTCATAATCGATACCAGGCCTTTGTAAAAATTCTTGTGCAACAAGGCGTCCCTTATATTTTTGTACCTCATTTTTCTCATTTCTTTTACGTATAAAGACCCATCTATAACCAACGAGCCTAACACCATTAGGTGTTTGGACTATAGGCCTAAAACATCACGTTTTGCAAGTGAATTCAACTCAGATTGAATTGCTTCTTACCATTTTTGCAAATCACGTCTTTGTCGACATTCTCCATCAGATTGAGGTTCAAGATCCTCAGTATCTTGCATAATGTGAGATGCAATATTGTATACAAAGACATAATCCACCACTATATCCAATCGATTCAAATTTGTTTAAATATCGATTGGATTTGTTCATAGTTCTTTATTTTCGTGAGTCTCGGGCTCAATGATTTTCTCATGAATCTCAGAATTGGTTAAATCTTGGATTTATTCATGAGACTCTTTCGTAGTGTTATCTTGATCATTTGCTTTTCTATTTCTAGGATTTCGATCCTTAGAACCGGTCTGTACGCTTTAGGTGTGCTTTTGACTCATTAGCTATGACACTAGAAGATTGTCCAACAAGGACATCAATACGGATTGAAACATTCTTTGCAGGGATATATAAATTTGTTATCCTTTTCAGATCCGTAAATGCGCTTGACATTTGATTTGCTATTTTTTGCAAACGAATAATCTTTTGCACCTCTTTTTCACAAATAGAAGCACGTGGACCAAGATGACAGAATGATTGATTTTTTCACAAAATTTTTCATTTGGTTTCACCATTTTTGCCCCTTAATTTTGAAAAAAATGGCTCATTGAATCGACAATATGCAAATCGAGCAGTGAACAAATCTCACGTTAATGTTTTGAGGTAGCAAGTAATGGAGAACGATTCAAACCAAATACATATTCCTAATATTCTTTGGGGACCCATCTTGGTGCGATATGGCTGTGCTACAGGCACATATACTGCGCATCCAAAAATTCTTAAATGGGATATATTAGGTTCATGACCCAAAACTAATTGCAATGAAAAATATTTATGATAATTTATCGGTCTAAGACGAACTAGTATTGTTGCATGCAAAATGGCAGAAGTGAGTAAACTTTCATAAGTAACGATCTTGCTATCAATTGCAGACATTTAATCAAAGATTCTGCAAGGCCTGAGTGTGAACATGAGCTACAGGATGTTCCACTTTTATCCCAATTGATAAGCAATAGTCGTTAAATGCTTGGGATGAAAACTCGGCAGCATTATCAAGTCTAATAGACTTAATCGGATTATCGGAAAACTGTGCCCATAATCGAATTATTGTGCCATTAATTTTGCAAACATCAGGTTGCGAGACGACAATAGGCACACATGAGACCATCTAGAAGATGCATCTATTAAGACCATAAAATATCTAAAGAGCCCACTAAGTGGGTGAATAGGTCCATAAATATTCCCTTGTATATGTTTCGAAAATGCAGAGGACTCAATCCCAACCTTTGTTGGTGATGGTCTAATAATTTACTTGCCTTGATAATAAGAAGTACAAGAAAATTCATTATTTAAATGAATCTTTAAATTCTTTAATGGATGCTCATTTGAGTTTTTTATAATTCGTCTCATCATAATTGATCAAAGATGTCCCAATCAATCATGCCAAAGTACAAAAATATTGAAATGAGTAACCTTTTGGTTTATGATAGAGTGTGCCTCAATTGCGCTAATTCTTATCCAATACATGCCACAAGATAAAGATGGGAACTTCTCAATAACCCTTTTCTGGCCAGAAACATTCTTGATAACGATGGGATATTCGAGTTTATTCTCATCTATTGTCTCAATATGATATCCATTTCGGTGAATATCTTTAAAACTCAACAAGTTCTTTCTAGACTTGAAGGAGAATATTGCATTATCTATGATAAGTATTATTTCCCTAGGCAGAGTTATAGTAGCTTTTCCATAGCCTTCAATTAAATTACTACTACTAGAAATTGTAGTAACATATGCCTTACACGAATTTAAATGAGAGAAATATTTTTTTTCTTTGAATATTGTATGTGTAGTACATGAATCAATTAAACAAATATTTTTACACTTGGACTTTGATCCAAGTTTGCTTTGTGAGATACTCATATTTGCTTCCCATGGTTTGACATACAAAAGAAATATACAAATAAATATTAGCATTTCCAAAGGAAAAGGAAAAGGAATAAAGTTAAATCAATAATCGACAATGACCTTTTAATGCAATTTCGAACAAACTGTCATTATGATACAAATAATTTTTGTAAATCAATAACGTTTAATTTGCTTGGATTATACCACAATATGGAGAATTAGATAAATATTGCTAAATTCCAATAAAGTTTGCTGTATATATGCGGACACACATATAAAGTAATACAAGTCATTCCTTTGTAAAGCAATAATAGTTTTTTATTTCTGTTATTATTCTTCATAAAAATATATATGTAATTCTCACAATAAATATCTTAATAGGTTGCATCTAAACATTCATGTGCAACGCCTTCTAAAATGTCAATTTGGTGGTACAAAAAAATCAGGTGCAACGTTTTCTAAAATGTCAATTTGGTGGTACAAAAAAAATCATATGAATTAAAATCTTTCGATTTACATAAAAGTTCGGTAAACAGTTATCATACTTTGTTTTCGTTTTAGTTTAGGGGATAATGCACGACGTATGACCATATTATTAACTACACACTTTTTTTTGAGGGGTCATATCACCCCCTCCTCCCCCTCCCCCCTCCCCCTTCCCCCCTCGAATTATTTTAAAGCTAAATTATTTCCCCTTTAAAAAGCTACAAATACGTGTAAAGTGGGGAAATACTCGCACCTAAAATGTATATTTCTTACTTAAAATTTTTTTTCAACCGTTCCTTCTTTCTTATTCAAATAGGCATTCATTACCATATTTGGCCAAAAGGCAAAAGCCTCACCCGAGCTCCACTATTAAACTTCTTAAAGCATTCTTTTTTTCTCTTTCCTAATTTCTCAATCATTTTTCATTTTTATGGCCAGAACTTGTTAGACGCTAGATGTCCTCCCGATCTCTGTTTTTATCACGACTTGCCATATATGACGAGATCTTTATCTTCGGTGCATTGAGTTTTTGATTGGTTTTATATAATACTTGTTTGATACTGTCAGATCTAGCCGGATAACGAAACTCCGATGAATACCCTTGCTTCGGCGAAACTCCATTGTTGTTGACTATTTTGACTGAATCATGCTCGTTGCTCCCTCTAGTTGTAGCTTTGTTTCTGTTATTAAACATATATGCTTTTCATTTCTAGGTTGATTTTACGTTGTATTGGATTTTCGCTCCGGCATTTCGTCGTTGAAACGATTTTCCCCCTTGTTCGTGCGAGAAAAGATTTAGAAGACGAAGGAGACTAATTAATTAGATGTAATTAATTATGTAATGTTCAATCAAAGATGACACCTGTGCTGCTAATGAATTTAATATTTTTTTTTTGTAACTTGCACTTGCCCTTAAGAGAGTGTACACACTCTCTTATGCACGTCAGCACTTAGGATAGTGTTTATTACACTTTAAAATAGCTCAGGGGGTTAATAGGACCCCGAAAAAAAAAGGTGTGTAGTAGGTAATATGATCATAAGTTGAAGATTTTATGCATTATCCGTTTAGTTTACTTACGTTTTCATTATTTAAATATCTATACTCTATAAAAAAAAATATCGCAAGTACTACATATGACAACATCTATGATAATAAGTCATATTATTCTATTAATAAAACAATCTCTAAGTTAATTTGATTCTGTAATTTAATTTGCATACTGTATGTTTTATACAAGACTAAGCAAATTGAGACATTGATTAAAATGAATACTAGAATAATATTTAATCAAAACAAAAACCTAATACTATTCCATAAAATAAATAATACTAATTTATATTAATGACTACTGCACATAAAAAAATTGTAATTACATGATTTTATTCACTAGTTATTACAAATATACAAAAATAAAATAAACAAACTACTCAATATTCTTTAATCACGTATCCATCACTAATTAAGTGGTCTATTTTTTCATTAGGGTGCTCAAAGAAGTCTGCTACATCTAAGTGGGTAATGTTAAATTCATAGTCACAGACAAAATTAGCTTCAGGGTCTTTATTCTTTAGAGATGCTTGATAAAGTTCAACCAAATGTCTCGGTGTACGACAATATTTGCCCAATGCCCTTTTCCACCGCAACGATAGCATTCAGTTTCTGAACCCTTTGACTTTTCATCATTCCCTTCCCACTTTTGGTGGTTATTTTTCTTTTGGGGACGATTAACACTAGGAGAATTTCTTTCTTGGCCATGACCACGAACAGAGCCACGACTTTTTCCATGCTTTGAATAATGGGAATACACCTTATCCACTTCAAGCAGTGGTGTAGACCTAGTGGGTCGGTTATCATGATCTCTCATGAGTACGTCATTGTTTCGTTCAATCGCAAGGAGAAAAGAAATCAACTCAGAGTATTTCTTGAAACCTTTCTCTCAATACTGTTGTTGTAGGACTATATTGGAGGCATGAAATATTGTGAACATTTTTTCAAGCATATCATAATCAGTTGTCACACCTTCTTTTTTACACACCTACCCCGAAGGATAATATGTAAGGGAGTTTTTCCATTTAAAGTGACATTATTCGAAATGGGATTATTTATTTATTTATTTAGAGTAGCCACTTGGGATAAGTTTGTCTTTTGGTGTCCCAAGTCACCGGTTTATCTTGAATCTCAAATCGAAAAAAATTTCGACTTCCCGAATGGAGTCTGCGAACCAGAAATTCTGAATAAGGAATTCTGTTGACCCGAGGGAAGGTGTTAGGCACCCCCCGATCCCGTGGTTCTAGCACGGTCACTTAAACTATTATAATTGGCTAGAATCTGATTTTAATACATGCTTTAACCTATGATGCCATTTTAAACTATTAACCGCTTTTAATTAATTTTAAAGAAGATTTAACGTCGTTTAAAATATGTCTTTGGATCGCGTCACATGAAATGCACCCGCAATCCGAAACACATTTTATTCAATATTTTAGGATTTGGATTTGGGTCACATGAAATGCACAATAGAGTTTAGGAAGGTAAGTTTTAAAATAACGCACCTAAAGCAACTAACGCGTTGTTAAGTTTGCGAGGGCCATGGAAATTCGACTAAATGACACACCTCGATTCTAATTCCAAAGGCTTAGACTCGACTAAAGCAAACTACGAGTATTCAAGAATTATTTAATTTTCTAAGGTGGAGATTATTGTAAAGGGTCAAAAGTCTATGGAATACAGCATTAGAGGAGCGTGAGGTGCGAATTATGCAAACCAAACTTCTGAACGCATTTTGCTAACAGGAAAGACATGGTTACTTCATCTTGGCATTTCATCTTGAAGATGTTATCACTCTCAAGGTCATTTTATACTTTGCAATATTTATAAAATAAAACAAATATTTGAGATATGAACAATTAAAGTTTTATCAAGTAAAAACAACATCGACAATACTAGTCAGACTTGCATTCTTATAAATGGAATGTGCCACAGTGCATTAAAAGAAAGCTACGCTTGCTCCAATACATAAGCAATTGTATAAGCCTTATATCATTTAACAATAAACCACAAATAGTCTAGAGCTTCAACTTTAACTTCAATGTTTATAGAAATCTAGACAACAAACATATTATACACATTTGACCACTAAACGGCAAGAATTAAAGGAGCACTGCAGAATAAAAAATTATCAAAGATTTACAAATTTCTAAACGAATCCAAACTCATATCTCCGTGCCTATTTGTGGTAATTTATTACCATTTGACATAAAATCTTCATTCTATCCAAAACCACAGAACGATTGCATAGCATTAACAGGAACGGATAATTGCATAAATATAAAAGTAGTCAGAAATTTATTGGAGGCCAAGGAGTTCATTCATTTTTTATATAACAGTAGCTTAAAGCACATGAAAGTACCTGATTGTGCAGATATTAATTCCAAAATGTCAAATAAAAGGCTAGATGAGAAAGGAACTTAGCAAGAGCAAAAATCAGTAGATCCGAACAAGGAGCATCAACTCTCAGCAGTAGAACTCAACCAAATAAAGGTCAGAAATGAAATAATCGCAGCAACAAACACTGGACAAAACCCAAATAAAGGCAGAAAAACCAGATTGGGTGGAATTGAGCAATAGCTTCAACAATAATACCACTCAGCTGGAATAACACAATAGAAAATAGCAATTTCTTCCAACTAAAACTAATTTCAAGATCCAGAAACTATGCAAGAGGGATTGAAATTGAAATCAGCTTCTCTTTTTATTTATTTTTTTAGTTTTTCATTTTTTTTTAGAAAATATTTGGTGCTTTTGCTCTGGAGTTTTGGAGTGCGCCCCCTTTTTTTTTGATGAAGGAGCGGGTGGAATCTGATTCTTTCTTTTGAAGAAGAAAGGAGTGAGCTCTTTTTTGAAGATGATAAGAGAATGCAAATGAAAGGGTAAAAAAAGCTGCGCTAGAGAGTCTGATCTCTTCTCCTCTCTCTAGGTCTAGGATCTATGAAAAAATCTCCCCTCTTTTTGTGCCTTATCTCCCCTTTTATGTGAGGGATTAGGGCAAAGGGTAATGGGTGGGTAGGGAGATTAGGCCTTGAGTGAGTTATTGGGTTTGGGCAGATTTGGGTATAGGCTTTGTGCTCAGCATTAATTTTGGCCCAATTTCACAAGACAAACATTTCTTTTCCAATTCTTTCTTTTATTTTCTAATTTTTAATTTTTCTTTTAATTAAAATCCTACAACTTAAAAATCCTAAATTATCCGAAAGTGTGAAAATAAACTAATTAGTTGATTACAAAAAATTATAAAAGCTACTTAATCCTAAATTAAAAGAGAAAAATCAATAAAAGGAAAAAGTGTAAAAATGAAGCATTTTTTTGTGATTTTCAATTTTTTTAAAACAAGTAATTACTAGCTAATTCTAAAATGTAAAAGAAATTCTAAATGTAATGCATGATATTTTTTGTATTTTTTCATGATTTAAATATAACTTAAACATGCAAGAAAAATACAAACAATTAATAAAGGTCTAAAATTCTTAAAATGGTAAATAATTAAGAAACAATCTATTTTCTTGGATTTTATAGGAGTATTTCATATAGGGGAAAAATCACGTGCTTACAGCTGCCTCTCTTTGCTCGGAAACACAAAGAGTTTTCGGGCAAAGATAAAGTGAGTAATATGAGGGATTTTTGCCCGTTTGAAACTCCATGAGAAGCATTTTTTGAAAAGAATCTGACTGAACCTTGATTCAGAGGTTGCCTACATATCTTTGGCTATAAAGGAATCAGGTCAGTGTAGTTCTGGAAGTTTTGGTAGTTGGGACTACCAGGAGCTGTGATTTCACTTTTGTTGCTGCTGCTACTACTTGCTGACTTCCTTATTACACCAAAAAAAAAATCAAAGCTAAGCTAGCTATGCCTATCAACTGGGAGCTATAAGATTCCTATCTATAAATCTCTTGAAGCTTGATCTTGAGTCTTAGCTGATTTTGCTGTGAACTCCAATCTGAATCTTGATGCTCGCAAGTTGTAGGTGTTGTTTCTTTCTGCAGCATTGGATCAAGGCGAGATCAACGAAGCTTATGCCTTCAATCAAATTCTGAGCAATCCGCACATTTGTTTGCTTTCAACATTTGAGTTCATTTCATTTTGGACTTTCTTCTTTTTCTTTATTATAGATTGAGACTCATTCCGTATGTCATCTCGAACCCATGTGCCTCGATGTCAAACCTGCTTAAGACTCCAAAACAAACAAACAAACGAAATTTTTTTGCCCCATTTTTTACTAGAAAAATTTCGTGAGTAGTTGTGACATATATCTAAGCGATCAAATCAGGATTGTGTATACTTGGGAATGAAGTCAGGTTATGCTGGAAAATGACCGGGTTATGCCGGAAAAGAAAAGAGTCCTCGATTTATGCCGGGGAGATCCGCGAGTTATGCCGGGATAAGAAAGAAAAAAGGCTCCTTGGGTTATGCTAGGGAGGTCTACGGGTTATGTCGGGACTGAAAGAAAAAGGCTCCTTAGGTTATGTTAGGGAGGTCCACGGGTTATGCTGGGATTGAAAGAAAAAGGCTCATTGGGTTATGCCAGGGAGGTACACAAATTATGCCAGGATTGAAAGAAAAAGGCTCCTTGGGTTATGCCAGGGAGGTCCACGGGTTATGTCGGGATTGAAAGAAAAAGGCTCCTTGGGTTATGCCAGGGAGATCCACGGGTTATGCCGGGATTGAAAGAAATATGCTCCTTGGGTTATACCAGGGAGATCCATGGGTTATGCCGGGATTGAAAGGAAAAAGTCTCATTGGGTTATGCCAGGGAGGTCCACGGGTTATGCCGGGATTGAAAGAAAAAGGCTCCTTGGGTTATGCCAGGGAGGTCCATGGGTTATGCCGAGATTGAAAGAAAAAGGGTCCCTGGGTTATGCCAGGGAGATCCACGGGTTATGCCGGGATTGAAAGGAAAAAGGCTCCTTGGGTTATGCCAGGGAGATCCACGGGTTATGCCGATATTGAAAGGAAAAAGGCTCCTTAGGTTATGCTAGGGAGGTCCACGGGTTATGCCGGGATTGAAAGAAAAAGGCTCCTTGGGTTATGTTAGGGAGGTCCACGGGTTATGCCGGGATTGAAAGAAAAATGCTCCTTGGGTTATGCCAGGGAGATCCACGGGTTATGCCGGGATTGAAAGAAAAAGGCTCATTGGATTATGCAGGGAGTTCCACGGGTTATGCTGGGATTGAAAGAAAAAGGCTCCTTGGGTTATGCCAGGGAGGTTCACGAGTTATGCCAGGATTGAAAGAAAAAAGCTCCTTGGGTTATGCCAAATAAATCCACGGGTTATGACGGGATTGAAAGGGAGGTCCATGGGTTATGCTGGGATTGAAAGAAAAAAGCTCCTTGGGTTATGTCAGGAAGGTCCACGGGTTATGCCGGGATTGAAAGAAAAAGGCTCCTTGGGTTATGCTAGGGAGATCCACGGGTTATGCCGGGATGGAAAGAAAAAAAGGCTCCTTGGATTATGCCAGGGAGGTCCACGGGTTATGCCGGGATGGAAAGAAAAAAGCTCCTTGGGTTATTCCAGGGAGATCCACGGGTTATGCCGGGATGGGAAGAAAAAAGCTCCTTGGGTTATGCCAGGGAGATCCACGGGTTATGCCGGGATGGAAAGAAAAAAGCTCCTTGGGTTATGCCTGGGAGGTCCATGGGTTATGCCGGGATATATAGGGAATGGGCCCCTATGCTACCATGATTTTTTCTTTTGGGATTTTCATTTTCACTTATTTTTCTTCTTTCTTTCTTCTTCTATTTTTTTTGCTTTTTATTTAGCAAAACGCATGAAAGAATTTGGGGGGAAACTTCCCTTTTTGGTCAGTTCCCTGCTGCAAAGCTGTTTCAGCGCTTGCGCATTTCTTTTCTCTTTTGGGTTGCACCTGCTTCTTGTGCGGTCGCTTTGAATTACACCTGTTTTAACTTTCAAACAAAGAATAATTTGTTCGTTTGAAACAATGGTTGGTTTTGTGGCCTTGATCATCTCAATTGCTTGATCCCTGCCCGGTTTCCATTGAGAACTTAGCTGCTTGCTGGTTTTGAGGGTGAATCTCTTTTCAAACCGACAGGACTCAACTTTTATGATTTCATGATGACTCGCCCATGTGGGCTCTGGCCTTTTCACTTTATTCTGCTCTTAGGACCTTTGTCTTTGACTTTCTTTCCTTTCCAATGTCTTTGTTTTGAAAGCATCAACCATCATGGCCAATCGGGATTGGCCTGACGCATCCGCTGAGGCTGGGTATTTTCTTTGGCTTTTGCCAGGCGAAGCCCTATAAAACCAGTCCTTCCCCCTTTTCTTTGTAATAGTCTCGGAATCAGAGTTAAACCAAAAGGGATTCAAAGAAGAAGTATACCAAAGGCAAGCATATGAGTTTAAAGAGAGGCGTCCCTTTCGGGGAAAAAGAAGGACTTATCTGGGGGTGCATGCTAACTTCAAATGGACATGACATGCTTCTTGGACTGGATGCCCGACCCACACAAACTTTCCAGCTTCTCGTGTACCCATTGATCCGTATTCCAAAGCCAGGGAACCTTGCCAGGACTCTTTTAGTGATGAGATGTCTTCCTTTCGGCCGACAGTTCCCGTTGCGGGTTTTCACTAATCGACCTCTCTCATTTCTCTTCTCACTGTCGCCCGATAGTGCTTTTTTCGAGTTTTCACTAAGCAAACTCTCTCATTTTCGATTTCTCTACTCATTGTCGCCTTATGGTGCCCATAGGTTTTCACCGATAAGACTCTCTCATTTTATTTCTCTCAATTCAATTCCCACGCCTTTGTCAATTGATCAGAAGGACTTGGACAAGGATTTGGGTAAAAAGAATTTTGGACGGAAGTACAACTTTGGAACCATTTTGGTGGATTCATAGCCGAACCATTATATCATCTGCCCTAGTTTCAACTTTTGGGGGAATTGGGATTTTTATTTTGGTGTGACTGAACCCCAGCGAGAGGCTGCCTACGTATCCTTTCTGAATCAAGTCAAACATAGTTCAGGGAGACTGTTTTGTTTTTTTGTTGTTTTTCTTTTTCTTTTCAACATATTTTCTTTTTCTTTTTTTCATCATATTTTCTTTTCTTTTATTTTTTTCTTCTTTTTTTCATCATATTTTCTTTTCTTTTTTTTTTCTTTTTCTTTCCTTTTTTATGGTACTTCCGGGTTCCAAAGAGGGTATCCAAAGAAGAGTAACCGGCTCAAGTGGGTTTGCGAAGGGTCGATAGTGTTTGGATAGCGAGAAGAAAAGCGTTCGTCATCTCAATTGCACAAAAATCAACATCGCAGAGAGCCTAGACATAGTACACCTTTTACTGCATCTGCATTCACAGCTGTTTCGGGATCATTTCCTTCGATATCTCCCAAATACAATGCTCCTCTCGGCAATATTTTCCAGATGATGTATGGACCCTTCCAATTTTTCTTCCTGGTGATGAGGGAGAATGCGTCTTAACGTGAGTTGTCCCACTTCAAAATTCCTGGGACGCACCTTCTTGTTGTAAGTACGGGCCATTATTTGTTGGTACATCTTCCCGGATATGCCCTGAGTACAACACACTCTTTTGTTGTAATGTATGGACCTTTCCAACACGTGAACCAATTTTCCTTCAATTGTTCCAATTCTTTGTTTTACTTCCTCAAGGTTACCTTTTTGCATTTCGACTCCTGGTTCATTATTTCGAAGATCTGACAGTGTTTTGGGATCTAGGCATGAAGTTCGCAAGCATGTCATGTTATTTAAAGCTGCATTATTAGAGCTAAAGAGAAGAAATGAAGGAGAAAAAATAGCAAAATCAGAAAGAATAAAGAAAAATGAATGATGAAATATTGATTTCATTTCTTGGAATTTTGAAGATAACAGGGTTCACATTCGGGAATTTAAAGACAAGAAACCACAGGAAACATCCGAGTTACACCCTGGAATAACTCGGGATGCAGAAAAAGTAGCAGGACGGGTCTACCGGGACTCCCGCCTGATCAGGAATGGCGTAGCCTTCCAGTTTTGAAGCTTGGCGCTTGGTCCCATGTATAACACCTCAGCGTTGCTAGTGCCCTCTCCCGGCTGGACCATGTGGGTTTCGTAGAGCCTTTTCCTCATTTCCCCACGTATTTTCTCACTTTCTTCAGCCATGAAAACCTCATCATCTTCCTCTTTACTGTACTTATGCTTGACAGAAGTTTCATACAAATGTACCACCTCATAATCGGCCATTTTCATTTTTTGAAAGAACACTTCGGCTTCCTCAGCATTCACAGGCTTCTTAGGCAGGAAATGCCTTCTGGTGGCATTGTTTACTTCCTCTACGTTTGCATATTTCTCAACATGGGGGTTTTCTAGCAGCTCTCCCAAGATCTCTTTAACCTTGTACGTAACCATCGTCTGATGATAGTTCCATGGTACCGCAGCAGGGCTCGTCATAGGCTTCTGTAGTACGCCTCCAATAACCACTGGCTCACTTAGCCGAGGTAGTTTGATCGTCCCCCACACCACATAGGCTTGCTTGGGTACGTACATTTGTGTTCTTTTTTTCAAATAAATTTTCTTTTCTGGTTCTGTCTTGGTGATTTTGCTCTTCTTTTTCCCTTCCTCTTGCTTCGAGGCCACCTTTGGCTTTCTTTTTGCATCAGCGATAGCAATTATAGCTTTTAAGGCTGGATCAAACTCCCTATATTCACAAATCATCCCAATTACTGGCCCGTTGTTGTGAGCGGGCAGCAGATTATTGGTCACATTTGGGACATCCTCATCCCTCAACACTATTTTCCCTTGCCCTATTAAGTTCTCCACCGCTTGTTTCAGAGTCCAGCAGTCATTTGTATAATGGCCTTTTGCCCCTGAATGGTATGCACACCTGACACTAGCTCTGTAGGCAGGTGATGCCGGGTTTTGTCTGTTTTGAGGGACTGCCTACAGTAGACCCATTTGGACAAGTTTCAGGAATATACTAAAGTAAGATTCACCAATTGGAGTAAAGTTTGGTCTCCTGGGTGGTTCCCGAGGACGAAAGTTATTTTGCGGAGGTCGAGGATTATAGTGGTTCTGGTAGGGAGGGTGATTTCTTGGGAATGGAGGTTGATTTCTGTTGGCATGTGGTTGCGGTCGAGCAAAGGTTTGAGCGTTCATGATCGCATATGGTTGTGGAGCATAAGCCACGTCAGGATGAGGGTAGTGGTGTTGAGAGGTTCTCTCAGAAAACATGGGTCTAGGAGCCCAATGTCTTCTTGCCCCTGAGGCTGCCATAACCATTTCTTCTTTCTTATTACCTTTGGCCATTCCTCCCGACCCGCCTTGGATGGATTGGGAGGTTGCTCTGATGGCCGACTGGCTCAAGATTCTGCCCGTTTTCAGACCATTTTCTACTATTTCCCCGATTTTAATCGCCTCTGCAAAAAGGTTTCCCCATGGCTGACATCATGTTCTAGAAGTAATCTGCTTCATGGGCCTGGAGGAAGACAATGACCATTTCTACTTCATCCATGGTAGGTTTCACCCTCGATGCCTGTTCGCGCCACTTAATAGCATATTCCCTGAAACTTTCCGAGGGTTACTTCAAATTTGCTAAGGAGTTCCTGTCTGGCGCGATATCGATGTTGTATTGAAACTGTCTTACACAATCTCTGGCAAGATCGTCCCAAATGTGCCATCGTGAGACATTTTGGTCCTCCGAAATACACCATCAACAACTCTTCTTTTTCGCCGGCCCCGCACAACTATTTCCAATACTTTTTCAGGTGAGCAATGGGATTGCCATGCCTATCATACTTTTCTAACTTTGACGTTTTAAATCCCATGGGCAAGTGCACGTGAGGGAACATGCACAGATCAGTATAAGAAACACTTTTCTGCCCGCTTAAGCCTTGCATATTCTTTAAGCTCTACTCAAGGCTCCTCATTCTTTTCGCCATCTCATCTTGTTCAGGGGCTTTGGGAGTTTTATCTTGCCCTGGCGTAAGCTCAAATGGCAGTGGTTGAGGGTAAGTGTACGTGGGATATTGAGGAGGATCTGCTTGGAATATGGGATTTTGGAAGGTGAAGGCCGGGGAATCAAAAGCAGGCCTAGGTAATGAAGGTTGTATGGTGGCGGAGCATGGTGGAGCAGTAAAAATATTGGGTGTTGCTCCTGATGTGAACACTTGGGGGCGTACCTCAGAAGGTGTTCCTATAAAGTGAGAAGATGGGGTACTCGGGTGACTGATGGGGATGTTAGAAGTACCCCCGGTTCTCGGGAACAGTTCAGGAGCCAGGGATAGCACTTGGAGGCTCCCTGCCATTAGTCCATGCGACCCACATCTCCATCATTCGGAGATGTAATATCCAGTTTTTCAGCTGTGGCAGACTCGGAGGCCGGGATCCCTGAGATGGGACTGTCTTCAGTGATGAGAACTGGTGGCAAAGTCATTTCAGACGACATTTTTGTACTGCCTTTTGATATGGTGAAATATCGATGCGATTCCAGCTTACCCAAAACCAACCACCGTTTCTAAATACCTAAGCTGGAGTTTGACAACAACAACAACGGTTAGTTTGAGACAAGTAACAGATAGGTAACCGCACATTGGGGTGTGATGCGCCTATACAGTTAAATGAGTGTCTACATGTTTGCCACGGTTGCATGCGTCATCCCACCCTTTCTTCCTATTTCTTTTCTTTTGATTTCCGCTTCCTTGCTTTTGCTTTCATGGTTTTCTCTCATTTTGATTTTTCTTTCCTCTCCATTTTTCTTTTCTTTCTGGCCTTTCTCTTTTTATGTTTCTTTTCCACTCTGTTTTTCTTTTATTTTCTTCCCTCGTATTTTTTTTCTTTTCTTTTCTTAGGGTTATAGTCGAATCTTATGGAGATTGCCTATGTATCATGACCCCACATGAATCAGATCAAGCGTAGTTCTTGCAAATAAGGTAAATAAGAAATGCTTTAAGGGAAATATTTTTGATTTTGATTCTTGATTTTTATTTTTATTTTTATTTTTTGAAAGAAAGACTTCTAAAAATTCCTTTTCTTTTTGTTGGAACTTTGGAAATTTTAGAAGAAATATTTTTGTTTGAATTTTCAAATTTTCTCTTTTCTAAAACGAAAGAAAAATATTTGTTTTTGGATTTTGAAAGTTGCCTCTTAATTTTTGGAAGAGGAACTTTTACGAAAATGTTTTGAATTTTTTAGCAAAAAATATTTTTCGGACTCAACTTTTCAAAATTTATGTTTTTTTTGTTTTTTTTTTATGAAAGAAAGACATCTAAGGAGTATTTTAATAATTTATTTTGACCTAAAAGAAAAAAGTGGCTATTTTCCAATTTTTTTTTTATTTAGAGAAAAAAAAATAAGGACTTGGTTTTGTAGATACGGCCTTTCAGCACTTCTGGGAGGAAGATTTTAAGGTTGTGCCCGCAAATCATTAAAAAATAACTCAGGGTGGCTGTTCTTGCAAAAACAGCCTTCCGGCGCTCTTTTGGGGACAATCATGCGACTTATTTTGACAAAAAATTAAAATTTTGATATTTTTTGGCTATTTTTGCAAAAGGGAAGTTGGACCCGATGAGGGTTGCCTACGTATCTCACATCAGGTGAGAATCAAACCAGCGTAGTTCGGGCAAATTTGTCAAAATCAAATGTATATTTTTTTTTGAACAACAATCTTTTCATTTTTCAAATATTTTTCTTTTTCAGTTTTTCAAAAATTCGGCAGCATTTCGGTACTATTTGGGCATTGATTTTTCAAAACAAATGGTTACCCTCACTTAGTCCTAACACTGCTATTTTTCTCAATTTTCTCTCATTATATACAAGCCGGTCAACATGCAAAGTCGAGCAAATAAATGCGCAAGTAGCACGTAAGATGCATCAGGATGGTCTTTCATTTCGGGTTACCTGTCCTAGAAGGACCCAACCCCTGTGTTGAGTCCCCTAAGTCAAATGCACATGATGCAAACAAACGTTCCTACTAGGGATCCGACATGAGGTTTTGTTCTTCTAGGTTTAAACCCTAGGTTTATTGGTCTAGACCTGGCTTACCCGAGCGGACAACTCGAGCCGAGGGGGAGGCATCGTACCAGAGATACAGAAGCTCCGCCAGCTTAACAACTTATCCAAACCTCGTTCTAAATGGGGAAAAGACTCTAAACAGAAGAGAAGCTACACGAAGTGCACCCTTCTCCATGATGTAGAAGACTCAGAGAGAGGAAGGGATTCGTAACAAGTTATATACAATTCAACAAATATCAAAGCGGTAAAACATTTAGCATATATAGCATGGAACATGTAGAAAAATCAGATAAAGCCGAATACAACAATTATACTAAGCTCGAATTCTTGAACCCTGAATCGAAATTTTGGGTTCGTATCCCCAGCAGAGTCGCTAGAGCTGTCACACCTCTTTTTTTACACACCTACCCCGAAGGATAATGTATAAAGAAATTTTTTCATTTAAAGTGACATTATTCGAAATGAGATTATTTATTTATTTAGAGTCGCCACTTGGGATAGATTTGTCTTTTGGTGTCCCAAGTCACCGGTTTATCTTGAATCCCAAATCGAGGAAAATTTCGACTTCCCGAATGGAGTCTGCAAATCAGAAATTCTGAATAAGGAATTCTGTTGACCCAGGGGAAGGTGTTAGGTACTCTCGGATCCCGTCGCTTAAACTATTATAATTGGGTAGAATCTGATTTTAATACATGCTTTAACCTATGATCCCGTTTTAAACTATTAATCACTTTTAATTAATTTTAAAGAAGATTTAACGTCGTTTAAAATATTTCTTTGGATCGCGTCACATGAAATGCACCCGCAATCCGAAACATTTTATTCAACGTTTTAGGATTTTGATTTGGGTCACATGAAATGCACACCCGAGTTTAGGAAGGTAAGTTTTAAAATGACGCGCTTAAAGCAACTAACTCGTTGTTAACTTTGCGAGGGACATGGAAATTCGACTAAATGACACACCTCGATTCTAATTCCAAAGGCTTATACTCGACTAAAGCAAACTACGAGTATTCAAGAATTATTTAATTTTCTAAGGTGGAGATTATTGTAAAGGATTAAAAGTCTACGGAATACAGCATTAGAGGAGCGTGAGGTGCGAATTATGCAAACCAAACTTCTGAACGCATTTTGCTAACAGGAAAGACATGGTTACTTCATCTTGGCATTTCATCTTGAAGATGTTACCACTCTCAAGGTCATTTTATACTTGCAATATTTATAAAATAAAATAAATATTTGAGCTATGAACAACTAAAGTTTTATCAAGTAAAAACAACATCGACAATACTAGTCGGACTTGCATTCTTATATATGGAATGTGCCACAGTGCATTAAAAGAAAGCTACGCTCACTCCAATACATAAGCAATTGTATAAGCCTTATATCATTTAATAATAAATCACAAATAGTCTAGAGCTTCAACTTTAACTTCAATGTTTATAGAAATCTGGACAACAAACATATTATACACATTTGACCACTAAATGGCAAGAATTGAAGGAGCACTGCAGAATAAAAAATTATCAAAGATTTACAAATTTCTAAACGAATCCAGACTCATATCTCCGTGCCTATTTGTGGTAATTTATTAACATTTGACATAAAATCTTCATTATATCCAAAACCACATAACAATTGCATAGCATTAACAGGAACGAATAATTGCATAAATATAAAAGTAGTCAGAAATTCATTGGAGGCCAAGGAGTTCATTCATTTTTTATATAACAGTAGCTTAAAGCACAGGAAAGTACCTAATTGTGCAGAGATTAATTCCAAAATGTCAAATAAAAGGCTAGATAAGAAAGGAACTTAGCAAGAGCAAAAATCAGTAGATCCGAACAAGGAGCAGCAACTCTCAGCAGTAGAACTCGACCAAATAAAGGTCAGAAATGAAATAATCGTAGCAACAAACACTGGACAAACCCCAGATGAAGGCAGAAAAACCAGATTGGGTGGAATTGAGCAATAGCTTCAACAATAATACCACTCAGCTAGAATAACACAACAGGAAATAGCAATTTCTTCCAACTAAAACAAATTTCAAGATCCAGAAACTATGCAACAGAGATTGAAATTGAAATCGACTTCTCTTTTTTTTTTTTTAGTTTTTCATTTTTTTTAGAAAACATTTGGTGCTTTAA